>CAMRHE010001270.1:75000-125000 GCA_947044405.1 Leptodactylus fallax
AACAGTCTCTCAGCATTAATCCAATAGTCTCTCTCAGTCTCTTGTAGGCTTATCATCGTCAGCAGCAGCATTCCAACCTGCTTGCTCATAGTAGCATCTCAGTCAAAGTCTCTAATATCCTGTAGTCTGTGATGGTCTGAGTCAACTCCATAGCATAATCTCCATAGCATAATCTCCATAGCATCATCTCCATAGCATTATCTCCATAGCATTATCTCCTCCCACTGACTCTTACCTCATCTTTTATACCCTTTATGCCACCTCCCAGAATGAGGTCACCGGCGGCAGCACGTCTGATGAGTTAATGCAATCAAGTCCAGACCCTTTGTATGTAGATAAGACCAAATGGAATGATACAATATTATCAGGCATATCTGATCTAACAGCCCAGGCTGGAACAATGCCCTATTGTTTGATCACTCAGGGCTGTGTAGGAGTACAATGGAGCCCTATTGTTCCAGTGTTGCCACTACTGCCAATATACACCTAGGCTCATAGCTGCGCACAGTATGAATAAATGGAACTAGAGAGAAGACCAAGGAGATGGTGGTGGACTTCCGCAAAGGCAGATGCCCTCCAAATCCAGTGGACATCCTGGGGACGGGCATCGAGATTGTGAACACCTATAAGTACCTGGGTTTGCTCCTTAATAATAAGCTGGACTGGGCAGATCATATGGAGGCCCTGTACAGGAAGGGCCACAGCAGGCTCTACCTGCTTAGGAAACTGAGAGCCTTTGGAATCCGGGGGGCACTTCTTAGAACTTTCTTCAACTCGGTAGTGGCATCAGCCATCTTCTTTGGAGTGGCCTGCTGGGGGAGCAGTATATCAACCAGGGACAGAAATAAACTTGACAAGCTGATTAGAAGGGCCAGCTCTGTCCTGGGGAGCCCACTGGACCCAGTGCAGGTGGTGGGTGACAGAAGGATACTGTCTGTGGTGAGCTCCATGCAGAAGAAGAAGTCCCATCCCATGCATGAGACTGTGATCGCGCTGAGCAGTACTGTCAGTGACCGACTGCTACACCCTAGGTGTGAGAAGGAGCGCTATCGGAAGTCTTTCCTCCCCACCGCGGTTAGGCTGTACAACCAACACCGACCTAAGCGGAGATCATTACACACAGAGAACTGAAATATCTCTCTGCCTGTTATATCCCCCCCCCCTCCTCTGCTACGTCCTATCTGTCTGTCTGCTATTAATGTAATGCCTCTCACCTTGGAACATTCCTGTACATGTTGTATTTGTATTTGTATCTGCTTATCTTTGCTGCTGTAACACACTGAATTTCCCCATTGTGGGACTATTAAAGGACTATTATTATTATTATTATTATTATTATTATTAGAGAGAAATACGCTACCCAGGGACCAAAATACATCTCTGAGTTATGGCCATATTTAGGCAGAATCATCACACCTCCCCCTTTAGATGGGGCTTGCAGGAAGTAGGGGCCTACGCCCCTCTTCTGAAAGCACCTCCGCCTCCAGCTCCTCAGGCTCTGGCCCCAAGGCTCCCTCACCTTCCCCCGGGGTCCCAGCAGACTCGGGCCTTGTCAGACTCCGAGGGTGGTTGAGCGCCACGCGCCTTCAATATGTCCAGACTAGGGTCAGCTTGGACAGCCTCTCTGAACTCTTGGCTGGAGTGAGACAAAAGAGAGGTGCCTGTCACATAGCTGCTGGCCCCTTCTGTCTCTCTAGTCTGACTAGGGGCACTTCTAAGGCCCAGGCTCTGAGCCACGTACACTTGGCTACCTCCTGCCTGTTCCGGGTCCGCTTTCTGAGTGCAGGCATCCCGTAGCTTTACACTCATGACCTCAGGCCCTTGGGATACCATTCCAGAGATCCCATACCGGTAATTTCTGCTCTCCTGGCTACCCTTGGCCTGCTCTCTCAGGGTCTTCCCCACACTAGCCGCTAGTTGGGAGAGTTCTAGGGGGTTCTGCACCTCCCCCTTTGCTTCCAAACCTAGGAGCACCTCTGGTTCTGGTACAGGTATGTTTGGACCCTGTCCTCCCTGTACTTGGGTGGGTGATGGTGATACCTTGGGCAAATGACTGAGATCATGCTTCCCCAAACCATCCCCCCACAATACATTGACAGGTAATATATTGGACATACCCTCTTCTTGGATCACATCTCCAGTACCCCATGCCATCTGCACTTGGGCCATGGGCACTCCTGGAATAGAACTGGACAGAAGAGACGTGTATGTCTCATACTGGCCGGACTCCTCCGGCTTCAAGGGAGTGAGGCTAGTCATGGCGGTCTCAGCACCGACTCCAGGTGGTGTAGGCAACGGTTCAAGGGTCGGAACGCCCTCCACCCTTGTAGCACTCTGGCTGCGGGCTAACATCGCACTACCATCAGTCCGTCCCTCGCCTGGATCGGCCATGAGATCCCCATAGCCTACCTGACCACCTGGCACATGGTCAGCAGTTGGGTGCTCATCAGATACACTGGGCGATATAGTAGAAGTCGCTTCCAGTAACTCAGAAGAGCTACCCTGTACACTTTCACAACAAGCATTGGCAATTACATTGACAGTACCTTCATTAGCAATTGTTAATTCACACCGGGCATCAATGAGATCTGTGGTAGACAGATTAACAAGCTGGGAGGGCGACACCCCCGCAGATGTGGCTGTGTCTACCGACCGGATCTCATTGGCTCCTAGCACGGGGGGTGAACACAGCATCAATAACATTTGTGCTGAGCTGGATTGTAGGAAGTTCAGTTGCATCTTCCCTGCTCTCAGCTGAAGGCAACTCATTAGCATTTACATTGACTGCCATGGGAAGTATCTCAGAGAGGGGGTTACCGGCCCTCTCTGCAGATATCACAGACACATTATCAGCATTAATCATAGACAGTTTATCACAGTAAATTGGGGTGCTCCCCACCCCATATTGGGACATCACAGGTACCAAATCAGTTCCCAACAGTACATTAGCCGGCAAATCAGTCAATAGTCCCACAGTCCGCATTCCTTTTCCTGCAACCCGGCCAGATACACAGATGGGCCACCTGCTGTGGCTTGGGAAGCAGGGAAGTTCTCAGGGCGGTTGGGGCACTCCTCCTTGAAATGTCCTGTCTGGTTACAGGCATGGCCCCGACGCACCTCCCCTTGGGGTTTGGGAAAGGTCACTAGGGTGCCCAGAGTTCTTGGGACAGGGGAGGGACCACCCGGGGCATAGTTTGTCTCACCCGACCTGACGACAGACGGCTGTGGTGAACTCCGGCCTGGCTTCTCCTTCCAACTTGAGGGTCTCTGCAGGGTTGTTGGAGTTTGCGCCTGCTGGGAGAGCTCCATCCTTTTGAGCTCAAGCTGATACTGCCATTCTGCTGCCTTCCTCTCTCTCTCTGCCTGTCGCTCAGCAGCCTTCCTCTCTCTCTACCTGTCGTTCAGCAGCCTTCCTCTCTCTCTCTGCCTGTCGCTCAGCAGCCTCACGATCAGCCTGCCGTTCTCGTTCTACAGCTTCCTGAAAACAGTACAACGCTTGCTGGTATATGTTAGGGTCCCTGGTGCTTAAGTGCTGCAGGGCCATTTGCCAGACTGAAGCCATTCCCCCAGCAAGGCTGAGGCTGCTGGTCCCTCCTGGTGAAGTAATCCTTGGGACCGGGCTGCTTGCCGCACTTCTTGACCTAGCCCCAAAATCAGGACTCTGCTCGATTCTCTGCATGGCTGTGGCTGCCTCCATGTCAGCCATACGCTCAGGATCTCCAAAAGCCTGGTTCTGCAGTTCTGGGGCTCTGCTTCTGATCCCACTAGCCATCCACTGGTATTTGCCAAATAAAAGATAGGATAGAATACAAAGAGTAAGGGAGGGAACAGCACTGTATCAAACTTTCACTGTATCTTAATGCTTGCTTTAATACCGAGCTTGTCTCATAGGATTACCATAATCCCCAGCATGTGAGTGATAAAGGTCACCAACACACGCCGTTTATCCTAAGATCCCACTTCGCTGCCACCAATGTGAAAGATCCTCCGTGCGCCAACACCGCTATGGCCACACCCTGAGTCCTCTTTCATATAAAAACCACACTCACCGCCAGTGAGTGCCGGGTTCACAAGATAAATACAAGACAAGCCTTCTAAATTTTATATATTTATTAACCCCTAAATGGGTCGATATTAAAATCTAACATATACAGATCAGAACAGATATGCAGACATATGCAAGCATTAACAGTTACTAGTTACAAGATACAGTACAAATAAAATAAAAGGGATAAAGGTGAAATAATTACTTTACCACACATGTCCTTGATGTGGTTCTGTAGTCCAACACTCACACATGCTCTGGTATGTGTGAGTCACCAGTGGAGGCTGTTTAGCATGTGGCATTAATACAATAATCCAGCCTGCATGCTCTCATAACAGTCTCTCAGCATTAGTCCAATAGTCTCTCTCATTCTCTTGTAGGCTCATCATCGTCAGCAGCAGCATTCCAACCTGCCTGCTCATAGTAGCATCTCAGTCAAAGTCTCTAATATCCTGTAGTCTGTGATGGTCTGAGTCAACTCCATAGCATAATCTCCATAGCATCATCTCCATAGCATAATCTCCATAGCATTATCTCCATAGCATTATCTCCTCCCACTGACTCTTACCTCATCTTTTATACCCTTTATGCCACCTCCCAGAATGAGGTCACCGGCGGCAGCACGTCTGATGAGTTAATGCAATCAAGTCCAGACCCTTTGTATGTAGATAAGACCAAATGGAATGATACAATATTATCAGGCATATCTAATCTAACAGCCCAGGCTGGAACAATGCCCTATTGTTTGATCACTCAGGGCTGTGTAGGAGTACAATGGAGCCCTATTGTTCCAGTGTTGCCACTACTGCCAATATACACCTAGGCTCATAGCTGCGCACAGTATGAATAAATGGAACTAGAGAGAAATACGCTACCCAGAGACCAAAATACATCTCTGAGTTATGGCCATATTTAGGCAAAATCATCACATGGGGTGCTACGCCAGATGACCTGGCCTCCACAGTCACCAGACCTGAACCCAATCCAGATGGTTTGGGGTGAGCTGGACCGCAGAGTGAAGGCAAAAGGGCCAACAAGTGCTAAGCATCTCTGGGAACTCCTTCAAGACTGTTGGAAGACCATTTCAGGTGACTACCTCTTGAAGCTCATCAAGAGAATGCCAAGAGTGTGCAAAGCAGTAATCAAAGCAAAAGGTGGCTACTTTGAAGAACCTAGAATATAAGACATATTTTCACACTTTTTTGTAAAGTATATAATTCCACATGTGTTAATTCATAGTTTTGATGCCTTCAGTGTGAAAATACAGAAAACTCTTGGAATGAGAAGGTGTGTCCAAACTTTTGGTCTGTACTGTATATATATATTACACAATATTATACACATATATATATTACACAATATTATACACATATATATTACACAATATTATACACATATATATTACATAAAATTATACATATATATATATATATATATATATATATTACACAATATTAACACATATATATATTACACAATATTATACACATATATATACACAATATATATATACATATATATTACACAATATTATACACATACATATATATTACACAATATTATACACATATATATATTACACAATATTATACACATATATATTACACAATATTATACACATATATATAATACACAATATACACATAATAATATTATACATATATATATATTACACAATATTATACACACATATATATATATATATATATATATATATATATATTACACAATATTATACACATATATATATTACACAATATTATACACATATATATAATACACAATATTATACACATATATATACACATATATATATTACATAATATTATACACATATATTACACTATATTATACACACATATATATAAAAAATATAATATATATTACACAATATTATACACTATATATTACACACATATATATATATATATATATATATATATATATATTACATAATATTATACACTATATATATATTACACAATATTATACACATATATATTACATAATATTATACATATATATATATTACACAATATTATACACATATATATTACACAATATTATACACATATATATTACACAATATTATACACATATATATTACACAATATTATACACATATATATATTACATAATATCATACACATATATATTACACAATATCATACACATATATATTACACAATATTATACACATATATATTACACAATATTATACACATATATATATATATTACATAATATCATACACATATATATTACACAATATCATACACATATATATTACACAATATTATACACATATACAGTACAGACCAAAAGTTTGGACACACCTTCTCATTCCAAGAGTTTTCTGTATTTTCATGACTATAAAAATTGTAGATTCACACTGAAGGCATCAAAACTATGAATTACCACATGTGGAATTATATACTTAACAAAAAAGTGTGAAACAACTGAAAATATGTCTTATATTCTAGGTTCTTCAAAGTAGCCACCTTTTGCTTTGATTACTGCTTTGCACACTCTTGGCATTCTCTTGATGAGCTTCAAGACGTAGTCACCTGAAATGGTCTTCCAACAGTCTTGAAGGAGTTCCCAGAGATGCTTAGCACTTGTTGGCCCTTTTGCCTTCACTCTGCGGTCCAGCTCACCACAAACCATCTTGATTGGGTTCAGGTCTGGTGACTGTGGAGGCCAGGTCATCTGGCGTAGCACCCCATCACTCTCCTTCTTGGTCACATAGCCCTTACACAGTCTGTAGGTGTGTTTGGGGTCATTGTCCTGTTGAAAAATAAATGATGGTCCGATGAAACGCAAACCGGATGGAATAGCATGCCGCTGCAAGATGCTGTGGTAACCATGCTGGTTCAGTATTCCTTCAATTTTGAATAAATCCCCAACAGTGTCATCAGCAAAGCACCCCCACACCATCACACCTCCTCCTCCATGCCGCACGGTGGGAACCAGGCATGTAGAGTCCATTCCTTCACCTTTTCTGCGTCGCACAAAGACACGGTGGTTGGAACCAAAGATCTCAAATTTGGACTCATCAGACCAAAGCCCAGATTTCCACAGGTCTAATGTCCATTCCTTGTGTTCTTCTTGTGCTTGTTGCCTGTCCTTAGCAATGGTTTCCTAGCAGCTATTTTACCATGAAGGCCTGCTGCACACAGTCTCCTCTTAACAGTTGTTGTAGAGATGTGTCTGCTGCTAGAACTCTGTGTGGCATTGACCTGCTCTCTAATCTGAGCTGCTGTTAACCTGCGATTTCTGAGGCTGGTGACTCGGATGAACTTATCCTCCGCAGCAGAGGTGACTCTTGGTCTTCCTTTCCTGGGGCGGTCCTCATGTGAGCCAGTTTCTTTGTAGCGCTTGATGGTTTTGGCCACTGCACTTGGGGACACTTTCAAAGTTTTCCCAATTTTTCGGACTGACTGACCTTCATTTCTTAAAGTAATGATGGCCACTAATTTTTCTTTACTTAGCTGCTTTTTTCTTGCCATAATACAAATTCTAACACTACATTCAGTAGGACTATCAGCTGTGTATCCACCTGACTTCTGAACCACACAACTGATGGTCCCAACCCCATTTATAAGGCAAGAAATCCCACTTATTACACCTGACAGGGCACACCTGTGAAGTGAAAACCATTTCAGGTGACTACCTCTTGAAGCTCATCAAGAGAATGCCAAGAGTGTGCAAAGCAGTAATCAAAGCAAAAGGTGGCTACTTTGAAGAACCTAGAATATAAGACATATTTTCAGTTGTTTCACACTTTTTTGGAAAGTATATAATTCCACATGTGTTAATTCATAGTTTTGATGCCTTCAGTGTGAATCTACAATTTTTATAGTCATGAAAATACAGAAAACTCTTGGAATGAGAAGGTGTGTCCAAACTTTTGGTCTGTACTGTATATATATTACATAATATTATACACATATATATTACACAATATTATACACATATATATATTACATAATATTATACACATATATATTACACAATATTATACACATATATATATATATATATATATATATATATATATAATATATATTACATAATATTATACACACACATATACACATATTACACATATATATTATACACATATATATTACACAATATTATACACACAATATATATATATATATATATATATATATATATATTACATAATATTATACACATATATATTACACAATATTATACACAATATATATATATATATATATATATATATATATATCATATATTATACACATATATATTACACAATATTATACACATATATATTACACAATATTATACACATATATATAACAAATATTAACACATATTAACACAATATTATACACACATATATATATATATATATATATACATATATATTAATATTATACACATATATATTACACAATATTATACACATATATATTACACAATATTATACATATATATATATATATTACATAATATTATACACATATATATTACACAATATTATACACATATATATTACACAATATTATACACATATATATTACACAATATTATACACATATATATATATATTACATAATATTATACACATATATATTACACAATATTATACACATATATATTACACAATATTATACATATATATATATATATATATTACACAATATTATACACATATATATTACATAATATTATACATATATATATATTACACAATATTATACACATATATATATCTGTATCACATATTCCCTTGTGAATGTACTCTCGGATGGAACATTCCAATGTAGTCTGCTTCATTGTAGGGAGGCTGCGAGTTAATACAAACCGATCCTGAGGAGGATGGAGGAACTCGATTGCATAACCTCTTTGGATTACCTACCGGACCATGGGTCTCAAATTTTTTCCTGCCAGCAGTTGAGAAAGTGGGAGAGACGACCTCCGACAGGAATCTCGGCCACAGGAAAACTGCTTCTGATGTCAAAAGCTAGGCTTCTCTTTTTTATCATCAGACTTCGGGAATCTCTGGCCGGTACCTCTAGAAGAATATCTAGAGCCTCTCTGGGACTGCCGTCCACGACGAGGCGGATAGCCTCTACCATGGCCAGAGTCAGACCTACCTCTAAAGGCCTGGGGTAAAGTTTTACCCTTCCTGTCGGCCAAGCCCTCTAGGCACTGCCAAAGACTCTACCTGGCTCAAAGGGTAATGCGCACAAATTATATTTTGATGGGAAATCAGCTCTCCAAGGTTTTAACCATAGAGGTCTTCTTGCTGCAGTGTTCTTGGTAAGTGCCAGGGATTTGTCCGCCAGCCTTAATTGATGGTGGGAGGCCTCCACTAAATATTCAGCTGCCAGGGAAACTGAGCCTAGAAGCCCTAGCAGCTCATCTCTGGAGACTCCAGAGTCTATGTCCCTCTCGAGATGGACCAGGTCAGTGCGTAATTTGGCTGACATTTCACAAGACGCAACTGCCACAGCGGTCTGGGCCGAGGCAGCTGAATACGCCTTCTTGAGGGTATTGTCAATGCGCCTGTCCATGGTGTCGTGCAAATTTGCTCCATCATCTGATGGTACCTTAGTGCGGCGGGACAATTTGGCCACCGCCATATCCACCTTGGGAGGAGGACCCCATTGATCCCATTGAGCAACTGGGAATAAAGTGCTGAACCTCCTAGGAACCACAAGAGGTTTTTCAGGACATTTCCACTCTGAGGACATTAATTTTTGTAATGTCTGGTTCACTTGGAAGACCCTAGGCCCTCTATAGGTGGACGCGGAGGCTTCCCCATCAACATCATGATCCTTTGACCGAATGGACTTCAGCAGCCGGCTTAATTTTTTTGATTGGGAAGCACGGCCTGCTGGGATCTTCAGTGGAATCATTAGATGAGAGTGTCTCGTCCACTATCTGATAATCTTCATCAGAGATCCGTAAGGAAGATTGTGTCTCAACCTGCAGTCTCTTGGCAATCTGGGCAATGGAAGAACGGATCTCCTTAAGAGACTCCTCCATATAGTCCTTTACCCAAGTGACAACCTCTATTATGGAAGGTTCTTTCAGCGGAGGTCCGCGACATTGGCGACAGCGGGTAAAATCATAGCCGTCAGGTAAAGGGGTAGCAATCCAAACACGTTAGGTGTTCATGTTTAGAGGACTTTTTCCTCCTAAGCCCATCGCTGTTACCTGATGCAGAAGATGACATCTGAAACATCAAACAGCCACGTGACGCTAAAAATGGAAAATTGCCAAGCATCGCATAAGAAGAAAAAACCAAAGGGTACCTTACTTTTTTTTTTTTTTTTTAATCGGTCACTTGAAGAGAAAAACCGTCAGGAAAAACCCAGACACCGCAAACTGCAGCCGAGGAGCTAGAAAAAACCAGCTCAACAAGTAAAGGACTGAAGACCTTTTAAATGTAATCCAGCAGCGAGGGGAGGAAGCCAAACAAAGAAACATTCATACAGCGCCAAAACGGGTCAAACGCCATAATGGAACATAGAGGAGCATAAGCCTAAGCCAGAGGCTCAAAAGACAAGCAGCAAAAATCAATTCTATATTTTGCCTTTAAATTTTCAATTTCCAAACTTACCGCACTTTTTCCGAGAAAACCGGAAGTAGGCCACGGTGGTGCTCAAAGGCTTCCTTCCCCCAGGAACACGGGACCGGAGAAAGGTTCCGGCCGGGGAGGTTCCCTACTTCCGGGATTGCGCTGCCTGCAGTACGATGAGCCGGATAACGCTGCGCTGCGGAGCGAAGGCCCAAAGGACCGAGGTACCCCCTAAAGGCAAGCCAGAAGTAGATAAAACCTCTAGCAACGGGAGGTCCACAAGAGACCTCCATCCACCTGTCCCACACAGGACAGAAAAAACACAGGGGAGGGAGGTCTCTTGTGCCCTCTTATAGGGCCAGTAATAATAATAATAATAGTCCTTTAATAGTCCCACAATGGGGAAATTCAGTGTGTTACAGCAGCAAAGATAAGATAAGCAGATACAAATACAAATACAACATGTACAGGAATGTTCCAAGGTGAGAGGCATTACATTAATAGCAGACAGACAGATAGGACGTAGCAGAGGAGGGGGGGGGATATAACAGGCAGAGAGATATTTCAGTTCTCTGTGTGTAATGATCTCCGCTTAGGTCGGTGTTGGTTGTACAGCCTAACCGCGGTGGGGAGGAAAGACTTCCGATAGCGCTCCTTCTCACACCTAGGGTGGAGCAGTCGGTCACTGACAGTACTACCCAGCGTGATCACAGTCTCATGCATGGGATGGGACTTCTTCTTCTGCATGGAGCTCACCACGGACAGTATCCTTCTGTCACCCACCACCTGCACTGGGTCCAGTGGGCTCCCCAGGACAGAGCTGGCCCTTCTAATCAGCTTGTCAAGTTTATTTCTGTCCCTGGTTGATATACTGCTCCCCCAGCAGGCCACTCCAAAGAAGATGGCTGATGCCACTACCGAGTTGAAGAAAGACCTAAGAAGTGCCCTCCGGATTCCAAAGGCTCTCAGCTTCCTAAGCAGGTAGAGCCTGCTGTGGCCCTTCCTGTACAGGGCCTCCATATGATCTGCCCAGTCCAGCTTATTATTAAGGAGCAGACTCAGGTACTTATAGGTGTTCAGAATCTCGATGCCCGTCCCCAGGATGTCCACTGGTTTAGGAGGGCTTCTGCCTTTACGGAAGTCCACCACCATCTCCTTGGTCTTCCCCGCGTTAATCTTCAGGTGGTTCCGGTGGCACCAGTCCACAAAAAAACGGTTCAGTTCTCTGTACTCCCTGTCATCATCTTCTGTGATGAGACCCACTATTGCAGAGTCGTCAGAATACTTCTGTAGGTAGCAGCTGGATGAGTTGCACCTAAAATCAGCAGTGTAAAAAGTAGCAGCAGTAGGAGGCACCTTCTTATTTTTGGTGTTAATTAAAGGTTCCACCTGTCCTAAACAACACACAGGGGCAGAGATATCCCATATTGTGATTGTGCTGCTGTTGGACGTAAGGGGAATAGGATTATTGGGTGAATTTCCCGTCTATGACAGGATGACCGAATTTATACAATTCTCCCTCCAACTGGGATACTGATTCTGCTGTCCACACGCCAGACACCCCCAACCTCCTGGATTATTTACTGAGGATGGTTCATCAATATCTATCTCTGATTCTTTGAACACTTTAGACTACATCCTGGCTCGCCCATTCAAGCCATTGTCTTTCAACCACCCCTCGTATTGCTTAACACTTTGCTCCCATTTCTCCGGGTAAAGTCTACCATCTTTTGGCATACCCACCCCCTTCATGAGCTTATACATATTCTTTATGGCTTCTTTTCCCTCCCTCTGCATCACAATCTCTGCAGGGGTTAAGCCTGGTTTGGGCTCACTACTGGAGGAACCCCCCATCTTTGCTGCTTTTGTGTTTCTATACACAACCACACTCTGGCCAGAGAATTTTCCAGCCAAGGATACACGTTAGGGCTGGACCCAGGACCTAGATTCCTGAACTTTAGATTCCTAAACAATTAACTTTTGTCCGACCCAATATGGGGGTTCTCTCCCTCTCCTACTCTCTACTGAGCCCAATACCACAAGATATGCAAAAGTAAAATCAATTTCAACACTCCTTCCCAATATCTAAGGGTGTTTTCACACAAATAATAACCTTCTGATCAGGTATGTGGTCTTTTCTGTTTACCAATTTCTCGGATGATGTTTCCTTCCAGTGTTCTGGGTGTGGTACAGCAGTATCAGCATCTAACACTACAAATATAATAAGTCCAATCATCAGAATGAGTTCCTCCACCAGCTCAGGCCTGGTACATATATAATTCATACATGGCATCTATCCAAAAGAACCATTTGTTACACTCATGACCTATTCTGACCAAAACAAACCACCTGACAATCACTTTTCATATCTGAGGGAAAAAACAGAATTCTTTTTACAAAGGACCAACCAAATGTCACTTCCCTTTTACTTACCACCAACACCCAACATCTTGAGCTGACATACAACAGAAGGGACAGAAATTTACCAAGAAACACTCTTACCGTTCTGCAGCTGCTATTCTGTCCATTCAGATGTGCCAATAATCTCCTGATAGATCTCGGGCTTGGTGGGTTAACAGGTCGGTCCTTGATCTCAGCAGTGTCTCCAACTGTCATCAAAAGCCAAAGTGGGTTCAAAATCCTGATTGTCAAGTGGTGCCAAATTATTTATAATCCATATATATATATATATATATATATATATATATATATATATTGTGAGCTCACAGAACCAGCCGGACACGCTCAGTCGGTGTTAAGCAAGTTGTGTTTATTAGAAACATCACATAAGATTTTATAGAGAACAGTAAATAATTATTAATTATAACAGAGCAGGCATGAAAACTGGTAAACCTGATTGACCATTGGCGTGAGGAAGGTTTTGACACCCCCCTTACTCATCTGAATAATCAAAGTATATTAGTACTATGAGCTGCTTAATGCAAAGCATGGCTGGGACCTGTTGTTCTACATTGCACATGTGAGGGGAGATATTGTACAGCGATGTGCTCGGGCTGGTTACGTAAGCAGTGTTACTCTCCAGACTCTTTGAAGGACAGCTCACAGAAAGTTTATAACCAAACAAGTCCACTAGGACGCCCTAGACTGGGTGTCTGGCCTTACTCTCAGTGATATCCTTATCATCGAAGGCTGTAAGCTTCTTCTACTAAATGCATTTCTATCATTTTTGAGAATAGCAAGCTAAAATTTAAAAGTGACATCACATTTCTATGAAAACACCATCAGGAATCCTAGGATTATATATCTATAACACATAGTGTATGACACTGTCAGGACTCCTAGGACTATATATCTATAATACATAATGTATGACACTGTCAGGATTCCTAGGACTATATATCTATAATACATAGTGTATGACACTGTCAGGGCTCCTAGGACTATATATCTATAATACATAGTGTATGACACTGTCAGGGCTCCTAGGACTATATATCTATAATACATAGTGTATGACACTGTCAGGGCTCCTAGGACTATATATCTATAATACATAGTGTATGACACTGTCAGGACTCCTAGGGCTATATATCTATAATACATAGTGTATGACACTGTCAGGGCTCCTAGGACTATATATCTATAATACATAGTGTATGACGCTGTCAGGACTCCTAGGACTAAATATCTATAATACATAGTGTATGACACTGTCAGGATTCCTAGGACTATATATCTATAATACATAGTGTATGACACTGTCAGGGCTCCTAGGACTATATATCTATAATACATAGTGTATGACACTGTCAGGGCTCCTAGGACTATATATCTATAATACATAGTGTATGACACTGTCAGGACTCCTAGGGCTATATATCTATAATACATAGTGTATGACACTGTCAGGGCTAATAGGACTACATATATATAATACATAGTGTATGACACTGTCAGGGCTCCTAGGACTATATATCTATAATACATAGTGTATGACACTGTCAGGACTCCTAGGACTATATATCTATAATACATAGTGTATGACACTGTCAGGGCTCCTAGGACTATATATCTATAATACATAGTGTATGACACTGTCAGGGCTCCTAGGACTATATATCTATAATACATAGTGTATGACACTGTCAGTGCTCCTAGGACTATATATCTATAATACATAGTGTATGACACTGTCAGGGCTCCTAGGACTATATATCTATAATACATAGTGTATGACACTGTCAGGACTCCTAGGACTAAATATCTATAATAAATAGTGTATGACACTGTCAGGGCTCCTAGGGCTATATATCTATAATACATAGTGTATGACACTGTCAGGAGTCCTAGGGCTATATATCTATAATACATAGTGTATGACACTGTCAGGGCTCCTAGGACTATATATCTATAATACATAGTGTATGACACTGTCAGGGCTCCTAGGACTATATATCTATAATACATAGTGTATGACACTGTCAGGACTCCTAGGGCTATATATCTATAATACATAGTGTATGACACTGCCAGGGCTAATAGGACTACATATCTATAATACATAGTGTATGACACTATCAAGGCTCCTAGGACTATCTATCTATAATTCATTGTGTATGACACTGTCAGGGCTCCTAGGACTATATATCTATATTACATAGTGTATGACACTGTCAGGGACCTAGGACTATATATCTATAATACATAGTGTATGACACTGTCAGGGCTCCTAGGACTATATATCTATAATACATAGTGTATGACACTGTCAGGGCTCCTAGGACTATATATCTATAATACATAGTGTATGACACTGTCAGGACTCCTAGGACTATATATCTATAATACATAGTGTATGACACTGTCAGAGCTCCTAGGACTATATATCTATAATACATAGTGTATGACACTGTCAAGGCTCCTAGGACTATATATCTATAATACATAGTGCATGACACTGTCAGGGCTCCTAGGACTATATATCTATAATACATAGTGTATGACACTGTCAGGACTCCTAGGACTATATATCTATAATACATAGTGTATGACACTGTCAGGGCTCCTAGGACTAGATATCTATAATACATAGTGTATGACACTGTCAGGACTCCTAGTACTATATATCTATAATACATAGTGTATGACACTGTCAGGGCTCCTAGGACAATATATCTATAATACATAGTGTATGACACTGTCAGGGCTCCTAGTACTATATATCTATAATACATAGTGTATGACACTGTCAGGGCTCCTAGGGCTATATATCTATAATACATAGTGTATGACACTGTCAGGGCTCCTAGGGCTATATATCAATAATACATAGTGTATGACACTGTCAGGGCTCCTAGTACTATATATCTATAATACATAGTGTATTACACTGTCAGGACTCCTAGGACTATATATCTATAATACATAATGTATGACACTGTCAGGGCTCCTAGGACTATATATCTATAATACATAGTGTATGACACTGTCAGGGCTCCTAGTACTATATATCTATAATACATAGTGTATGACACTGTCAGGGCTCCTAGGACTATATATCTATAATACATAGTGTATGACACTGTCAGGGCTCCTAGGGCTATATATCTATAATACATAGTGTATGACACTGTCAGGCTCCTAGGACTATATATCTATAATACATAGTGTAAGACAATGTTAGGGCTTGTGATGATTCCGCTTAAATATGGCTATAGCTCAAAGATGTATTTTGATCTGTGGGTATCATATCTCCCTCTTAGTTCCATTTACTCATAATGTGCGCAGCTATAATCCTAGGTGTATGTTATCAGTAGAGGCAACAATATAACAATAGGGCTTTGTATCCATCCCAGCATGGCTCCATTGAATTCCTACACAGCCCTGGGTGATGAAATAAACATGCATTGTTCAGCCTGGGCTGTTGATCAGATATGGCTGATAACATATAGAAGGCATTGTGTCATTCCACTTGGTCACATCTCCTTACAAAGAATCTTGACTTGAGTGCGTTAATCAATCAGACTTGAGCTCAAAAGAATGGAGCTCACCCAGCAGGCACCATCTGTCACTGCACACACTCCAGAAGCTCAAGTACCAAGGCTCCGATCCGAGGACATTCCAATCCTTGAAACAAACGGGGATTTGGACTCGTTCTTGCGGGCCTTTGAGAAAGTGTGTAAGCAGTATCAGCTGCCACAGACGGATTGGGTCCGTTACCTGGCTCCCCGATTGAGGGGAAAAGCCCTAGACACTTATGCCAATTTGCCAGTTGACCAGGACTATGAGTCCGTTAAAGCAGCGCTGATCCGGAGATACCAACTCACACTGGAGCTATATCGTCGAAGGTTCCGAGGACTGCAGAAAAAGCCTTCAGAGAGCCATGAGAATACAGCGGCCCAGCTGCGCTTGTGGTTCCGGGAGTGGACGGAGGGCAAGTCCGTCACCTCGCAAAAAAGCCTTGCAGACCTCATGCTTCAAGAGCAGTTCTTGAACATTTGTACCGAGGAAGTGCAAAAATACCTCCTGGACCAAGAGCCCAAGGACCTTGAAAGAGCCGCAGCAATGGTGGATCGTTATGTTGCCAACTAGTTGCCGTGGAAACCTGCCAGCGACGGCTGGAGGAGGGGTAAGACACAATCTGTCCCGGGGAATCCTGAACCAAGCTGGAGGTCACCACAGCCCTCTGCTTCCAGGTGGGGTAGGCCAAACTCTGTCCCGGGTGCTTCCTATACGTCCCCTGCCCCTCGAGCTCTGAGCTCCCCGGCGACCTCTCTCATATCCCAGGGAGAGATCAGGCGGTGCCACGCCTGTAACCAAACGGGACATTTACAACGAGACTGCCCCAACCGCCCTAGGAACCCCCCTGCTCCCCAAACTACAGCGGCCGGCCCATCTGTGTATCTGGTTGCAAGGGAGGGGCCCCAGCTTAATGCTAACCGTCAACAGGTCACTGTGGGGGACAAAGTGGTGATGGGATTCCGGGACACTGGGGCAGATGTCACGCTGGTACAACCAGATTTGGTCCCCCCAGACAGTATTATTCCCGGGAAAACTCTGACCCTACGGGGTATTGGATTGGAATGTTTTACTGTACCCATGGCTTGTGTTCATTTAGACTGGGGTGCAGGGAAAGGAATGCGGGATGTGGGAGTGATGTCTGAGTTGCCTGCCAATGTACTGTTGGGGACAGATTTGGGGCCTATGATGTGCCAATATGGGGTGGGGGCCACCCCAGCTCCCTATGATCAGCTGTCTGTCCAGGCTGATATGTCTGACACTGTACCTGTGGGAATACCTGCAGAGGGGGATGGTAACCCTCCCTCTGAAATGTCTCCTCATACCGTTTGTGAAAATGCTAATGAGTTGCCTTCAGCTGAGAGCAGGGAAGATGCAAATGAGCTTCCTGCAACCCAGCTCAGCAAAAATGTTATTGATGCTTTGTTCACTCCCATGCTAGGAGCCAGTGAGACCTTGTCTGTAGACACACCCACATCTGCGGGGGCGTTTCCCTCCCAGCTTGTTAATAGGTCTACCACAGATCTCATTGAGACCCGGTGTGAATTATCAATTGCTAATGAAGGTACTGTCAATGTAATTGCCAATGCTTGTTGTGAAAGTGTACAGGGTAGCTCTTCTGAGTTACTGGAAGCGACTTCTACTATTTCGCCCAGTGCATCCGATAAGCACCCAACTGCTGACCATGTGCCAGATGGTCAGGTAGGCTATGGGGATCTCATGGCCGATCCAGGTGAGGGACGAACTGCTGGTAGTGCAGTGTTAGCCCGCAGCCAGAGTGCTACAAGGGTGGAGGGCGTTCCGACCCTTGAACCGTTGCCTACACCACCTGGAGTCGGTGCTGAGACCTCCATGACTAGCCTCACTTCCTTGAAGCCGGAGGAGTCCGGCCGGTATGAGACATACACATCTCTTCTGTCCAGTTCTATTCCAGGAGTGCCCATGGCCCAAGTGCAGATGGCATGGGGTACTGGAGGTGTGATCCAAGAAGGGGGTATGTCAAACGTATTACCTGTCAATGTATTGTGGGGGGGATGGTTTAGGAAAGCATGATCACAGTCATTTGCCCAAGGTATCTCCATCACCCACCCAAGTACAGGAGGAACAGGGTGTAGGCCCAAAGGGGCAAGGCGTCTGGGAGGAAGGACAGGGTCCAAACATACCTGTGCCAGAACCAGAGGTGACCCTAGGTTTGGAAGCAAAGGAGAAGGTGCAGAATCCCCTAGAGCTCTCCCAACTAGCGGCTAGGGTGAGAGAGACCATGAGAGACCGCCGGGATGGGGTCTCTGAACTGGTATCCCAAAGACCTGGGGTCATGAGTGTGGCTCCACGGGATGCCAGCACTCAGAAAGCGGACCCAGAACAGGCAGAAGGTAGCCAAGTGTATGTGGCTCAGGGCCTGAGCCTTAGAAGTGTCCCTAGTCAGACTAGAGAGCCAGAAGGGTCCGGCAGCTATGTAACATGCACCTCTCTTTTGTCTCACTCCAGCCAAGAGTTCAGAGATGCTGTCCAAGCTGACCCTAGTCTGGACATATTGAAGGCGCGTGGCGATCAACCACCCTCGGAGTCTGACAAGGCCCGAGTCTGCTGGGACCCCGGGGGAGGTGGGGAAGCCTTGGGGCCAGAGCCTGAGAAGCTGAAGCGGCAGAGGTGCTCTCAGAAGAGGGGCACAGGTCCCTACTTCCTACAAGCCCCATCTAAAAGGGGGAGATGTGATGATTCCACGTAAATATGGCTATAACTCAAAGATGTATTTTGATCTCTGGGTATCGTATCTCCCTCTTAGTTCCATTTACTCATAATGTGCGCAGCCCTAATCCTAGGTGTATGTTATCAGTAGAGGCAACAATATAACAATAGGGCTTTGTATCCATCCCAGCATGGCTCCATTGAATTCCTACACAGCCCTGGGTGATCAAATAAACATGCATTGTTCAGCCTGGGCTGTTGATTAGATATGGCTAATAACCAGGGCCGGTTTTAGACAAAGTGGGGCCCTGGGCAAAATTAAAAGCGGGGCCCCAAATGCTGATATGCAAACAACACCATCATCTTCCAGTGGCAGCCCCTATAATAACGCCTCTTTCTGCCAACAAAACAGTAATAACAAGCCCCATTTTACCACACACAATTCAAATGAGCACCTTTGTACCACCTAATAGATTTTTGCACCCAGTCATCAGTTATTATAGCGCCTCCTTATAAATAATAGTTACCCTTATAAATAATAGTCCCCATTATCACTAATAGCCCACTTTATAAATAAGCCCACTTAACAATTATACCCCCCTTATAAAAAGTTCCCCTCTTATAAATAATAGCTCCCCCTTATAATGGATGCCTTATATATAATAGTTCCCCCCTTATAAATAATAGCCCATCTTATAAATAATAGTTCCCCCTTCTAATAGCCCCCACATATTTAAGTTTCCCAATTATATATAGTAACCCACCCTTATATATAATAGTTCTCTGTTATACAGTGTCGGACTGAAAGGCCTTAGGCCCACCAGAGAAACTTGTTCTGGGGCCCCACCCAGCAGCTTCCTGCTAATAGCCTACACCACGGCTCCTTCCTTGAAGTCTTACATATGTGCTGACTATCTGGTGTTACTGAGTATGTTCCCTGTATAGTCATCCCCTATACTACTGTGCAGGTCCCAATAACTCCATGGCCAGCTCATGCACAGTACTGTATGGGGAATGACATGGCCATGGAGCACTACACGTATGTGCAAGATTATAGTAAGGGAGCTGTGATGAAGACATAGCACACAGGGATGCCAGCAGGAATTTTGAGCCCCCCCCCCCCACAGTATAATGCTCCACATGGTATATAATGCTCCACAGTATAAAATGCTCCCCTGAGCCTTCCACAGTTTCCCCAAATGGTATATAATGCTCCACAGTGACCCCACACAGTATAAAATGCTCCTCTGAGCCCCCCATAGTGGCCCCACATGGTATGTAAGGCTCCACACAGTATAATACTCCACAGTGGCCCACACAGTTTACTACCCCTTAGTGGCCCCAGACAGTACAATATGCTCCCCAGCAGCCCCACACAATATAATATGCTCCATACAGTATAATATGCACCCAACAGTGCCCCACTCAGCATAACATGCTCCACAATGGTCTCCACACAGTATAATATACTACCCAGAGGAATTCCCCCAGTATAATGCCCCACAGTGGTCCCCAACAGTCTATGTTCCCCACAGTCTCCTCCAGTATAATGCTCTACAATGGCCCCACAGAGTATAATATGCTCCCAAAAAGACCCACACAATATAATATACTCCACAGTGGCCCCACACAGTATAACAGGCTCCCCACACTGCCCCTTCCCCCCAGTATAAAGCTCCAGTAGCCCATAGTATTATATGCTCCCCAGAGGGCCCCCCTAGTATAATGCTCCACAGTGCTCCCTCCAGTATTTTCCTCCACATTGGTACCACGCAATATAATATGCTCCCCAGAGCGTCCCCCCAGTATAATGTTCCACAGTAAGCCCCACGCAGCATAATATGCTCCCCAGAGGGCCCCCTAGTATAATGCTCATTAGTCCCCCCCGAATACTGCCCCACAGTGGCGCCACGCAATATAATATGCTCTGCTGATGGCCCCCCCAGAATAATGCTCCACAGCAACCCCACTCAGTATAACATGCTCCAGAATGGCCTCCACACAGTATAATATACTGCCCAGAGAGGTTCCCCCAGTGTAATGCTCCACAGTGGCCCAAAACAGTATAACATGCTCTCCAGAGCCCCCCCCCCCAGTATAGTGCTCCACAGTGGCCCTGCACAGTATAATATACTGGGGGACCCCTCTGGAGAGCATATTATACTGTGTGGGGAAACCGTGGAGCATTATACTGGCGGGGGCTCTGGAGATCATATTATACTGTGTGGGGCCACTGTGGAGCATTATACTAGGGAGGGGGCCCTCTGGAGAACATGTTATATTCTATGGGGCCTCTATGGAGTATTATAAAGTGGGGGGGCTCTGGAGAGCATGTTATATTCTGTGGGGCCACTTTGGAGCATTATACTGGGGGGCCCCTCTGGAGAGCATACTATACTGTGTGGGGCCACTGTGGAGCATTATACTGGGGGGCCCCTCTAGAGAGCATAATGCTCCAAAATGGCCCCACATAATATAACATTATCTCCAGAGCACCCCCCACATTATAATTTTCCACAGAGGCCCCACAGAATATAACATGCTATCCAGAGGGCCCCTTCCCCTGTATAATGCTCCACTGTGGCCCCACACAGTATAATATGCTATCCACAGGGGCCCTACAGTGCTATTATTATATTATACTCTGGGGTCTCTTCAGACCCCAGAGTATAATAATCGAAGGCCCAGGGGAGGTAAGGGAAAATAACAAACAGTTATACTCACCTTATCTTACCTCTCTTGGGCCTCCTCGTGCTGCTCCGCTATCCCCGCTGGCGCTGGCTTCTTCTTCTCTGCGGCTGACGTCACGCGTTGTGGACGTCACCGCTGAGGCCTGTGATTGGGCCTCAGCGATTATGTGAGGCACACTGTCAGCACGCCCCACGTGATAGCTAAGGCTGAGGCCTCGCCTCAGCGGTGATGTCCGGAACGCCAGAAGATGACGTCAGACGCAAGGACAGGTGAGTAAAAATGTTTGTTATTTTTACTCATCTCGGTCCCTTTCTGTTATTGATTTGGCCGGGCCTGACTCCGGGATCCGGAGTCATCAGGTTCAGGATCCCGGGGCCCCTTTGGGGACGGGGCCCTGGGCAATTGCCTAGTTTGCTCCCCCCTAACGCCGGCCCTGCTGATAACATATAGAAGGCATTGTGTCATTCCACTTGGTCACATCTCCTTACAAAGAATCTTGACTTGAGTGCGTTAATCAATCAGACTTGCTGTAGCCGGTGACCTCATTCTGGGTGGTGTAATCAAGGGTATAAAAGATGATGTAAGAGGTCAGTGAGTCAGACTACCACTGAGAAAGACTATGATCAGACTACTACTAAGAGAGACTATGATGAGACCACAGAGAGACTAATGCAGGAGAGAATACTGTGAAGAGCATGCAGGCTGGAATGCTGCTGCTAGGAGCCTCCATTGGTTATCCCCACATGCCATGTGTGAGGGTTGGATTATAGAGCCACATCCAGGATATGTGTGTGTGATGATTCCACTTAAATATGGCTATAACTCAGAGATGTATTTTGATCTCTGGGTATAGTATCTCCCTTCTTACCTGCATTTGTTCATAATGTGCGCAGCTATAAGCCTAGGTGTATATTGGCAGTAGTAGCAACCCTGAAACAATAGGGCTTTGTATCCATCCCAGCAGGGCTCCATTGTATTCCTACACAGCTCTGAGTGATCAAAGTAACATGCATTGTGCAGGGAGATCAGATATGGCTGATAACATTGTATCATTCCACTTGGTCTCAGCTCAATACAAAGAATCTGGACTTGAGTGCATTATTCAATCAGACTTGCTGCCGCCGATGACCTCATTCTGGGAGGTGGCATAAAGGGTATATAAGATGAGGTAAGAGGCAATGGGAGGAGATTGTGCTGAGACTACAAGAGTTTACTGAGAGACTGTGATGAGAGCATGTAGGCTGGAATATACTGTGATGCCACATGCTAGGAGTTAATGCCACATGCCAAGAAGCCTCCACTGGTTATTCACACATGACAGAGCATGTGTGAGTGTTGGACTACAGAACCACATCAAGGACATGTGTGGTAAAGTAATTATTTCACCTTTATCCCTTTTATTTTATTTGTACTGTATCTTGTAACTAGTAACTGTTAATGCTTGTATATATCTGCATATCTGTTCTGAACTGTATATGTTAGATTTTAATATCGACCCATTTAGGGGTTAATAAATATATAAAATTTAGAAGGCTTGTCTTGTATTTATCTTGTGGACCCGGCACTCACTAGAGGTGAGTGTGGTTTTTATATGAAAGAAGACTCAGGTGTGAGCCAACGCGGTGTTGGCGCACGGAGGATCTTTCACATTGGTGGCAGCGTAGTGGGATCTTAGGATAAACGGCGTGTGTTGGTGACCTTTATCACTCACATGCTGGGGATTATGGTAATCCTATGAGACAAGCTCGGTATTAAAGCAAGCATTAAGATACAGTGAAAGTTTGATACAGTGCTGTTCCCCTCCCTTACTCTTTGTATTCTATCCTATCTTTTATTTGGCAAATACCAGTGGATGGCTAGTGGGCTCAGAAGCAGATCTCCAGAACTGCAGAACCAGGCTTTTGGAGATCCTGAGCGTATGGCTGACATGGAGGCAGCCACAGCCATGCAGAGAATCGAGCATAGTCCTGATTTTGGGGATAGGCCAGGAAGTGCAGCAAGCAGCCCGGTCCCAAGGATTACTTCACCAGGAGGGACCAGTAACCCCAGCCTTGTGGGAGGAATGGCTTCATACTGGCAAAGGGCCCTACAGCAAGTAGGCACCAGTGACCTTAACATATACCTGCAGGTGTTGTACTGTTTTCAGGAAGCTGTAGAACAAGAGCGGCAGGCAGCAGAACGGCAGGCTGATCGTGAGGCAGCAGAACGAGAGCGGCAGTTTCAGCTTGAGCTCAAAAGGATGGAGCTCTCCCAGCAGGCACAAACCCCCCTGCGCAAACTTCAACAACCCTGCAGAGAACCTCAACGTGGAAGGAGAAGACAGGCCGGAGTTCACCACAGCCGTCTGTCGTCAGGTCGGGTGAGACAAAATATGCCCCGGGTGGTCCCTCCCCTGTCCCAAGAACTCTGGGCGCCCGGATGACCTTCCTCAAACCCCAAGGGGAGGTGCGGCGGGGGCCATGCCTGTAACCAAACAGGACATTTCAAGGAGGAGTGCCCCAACCGCCCTGAGAACTTCCCTGCTTCCCAAGCCACAGCAGGTGGCCCATCTGTGTATCTGGACTGGGGTGCAGGAAAAGGAATGCGGACTGTGGGACTAATGACTGATTTGCCGGCTAAGGTACTGTTGGGAACTGATTTAGGACCTATGATGTCCCAATATGGGGTGGGGAACACCCCAATTTACTGTGATAAACTGTCTATGATTAATGCTGATAATGTGTCTGTCATATCTGCGGAGAGGGCCCGTAACCCCCTCTCTGAGATACTTCCCATGGCAGTAAGTGTACATGCTAATGAGTTGCCTTCAGCTGAGAGCAGGGAAGATGCAAACGAGCTTCCTGCAACCCAGCTCAGCAAAAATGTTATTGATGCTTTGTTCACCCCCGTGCTAGGAGCCAGTGAGACCTTGTCTGTAGACACAACCACATCTACGGGGGCGTCTCCCTCCCAGCTTGTTAATATGTCTACCACAGATCTCATTGAGGCCCGGTGTGAATTAACAATTGCTAATGAATGTACTGTCAATGTAATTGCCAATGCTTGTTGTGAAAGTGTACAGGGTAGCTCTTCTGAGTCACTAAAAGCGACTTCTACTATTTTGCCCAGTGCATCCGATAAGCACCCAATTGCTGACCATGTGCCAGGTGGTCAGGTAGGCTATGGGGATCTTATGGCCGATCCAGGTGAGGGACAGACTGCTGGTAGTGCGGTGTTAGCCCGCAGCCAGAGTGCTACAAGGGTGGAGGGCGTTCCGACCCTTGAACCGTTGCCTACACCACCTGGAGTCGGTGCTGAGACTGCCATGACTAGCCTCACTTCCTTGAAGCCGGAGGAGTCCGGCCGGTATGAGACATACACATCTCTTCTGTCCAGTTCTATTCCAGGAGTGCCCATGGCCCAAGTGCAGATGGCATGGGGTACTGGAGATGTGATCCAAGAAGAGGGTATGTCCAATGTATTACCTGTCAATGTATTGTGGGGGGATGTTTTGGGGAAGCATGATCTCAGTCATTTGCCCAAGGTATCACCATCACCCACCCAAGTACAGGAGGGACAGGATGTAGGTTTGGAAGCAAAGGGGGAGGAGCAGAATCCCCTAGAACTCTCCCAAATAGCGGCTAGGGTGAGAGAGACTCTGAGAGACCGCCGGGATGGGGTCTCTAAGCTGGTATCTCAAAGACCTGGGGTCATGAGTGTGGCTCCACAGGATGCCAGTACTCAGAAAGCGGACCCAGAACAGGCAGGAGGTAGCCAAGTGTACGTGGCTCAGAGCCTGGGCCTTAGAAGTGTCCCTAGTCAGACTAGAGAGACAGAAGGGGCCGGCAGCTATGTAACATGCACCTTTCTTTTGTCTCACTCCAGCCAAGAGTTCAGAGATGCTGTCCAAGCTGACCCTAGTCTGGACATATTGAAGGCGCATGGCGCACAACCACCCTCGGAGTCTGACAAGGCCCGAGTCTGCTGGGACCCTGGGGGAAGGTGAGGGAGCCTTGGGGCCAGAGCCTGAGAAGCTGGAGGCGGAGGTGCTTTCAGAAGAGGGGCACAGGCCCCTACTTCCTGCAAGCCCCATCTAAAGGGGGAGGTGTAATGATTCTGCTTAAATATGGCTATAACTCAGAGATGTATTTTGATCTCTGGGTATAGTATCTCCCTTCTTACCTGCATTTGTTCATAATGTGCGCAGCTATAAGCCTAGGTGTATATTGGCAGTAGTAGCAACCCTGGAACAATAGGGCTTTGTATCCATCCCAGCAGGGCTCCATTGTATTCCTACACAGCTCTGAGTGATCAAAGAAACATGCATTGTGCAGGGAGATCAGATATGGCTGATAACATTGTATCATTCCACTTGGTCTCAGCTCAATACAAAGAATCTGGACTTGAGTGCATTATTCAATCAGACTTGCTGCCGCCGATGACCTCATTCTGGGAGGTGGTATAAAGGGTATATAAGATGAGGTAAGAGGCAATGGGAGGAGATTGTGCTGAGACTACAAGAGTTTACTGAGAGACTGTGATGAGAGCATGTAGGCTGGAATATACTGTGATGCCACATGCTAGGAGTTAATGCCACATGCCAAGAAGCCTCCACTGGTTATTCACACATGACAGAGCATGTGTGAGTGTTGCACTATAGAGCCACATCAAGGAGATGCGTGGTAAAGAAATTATTTCACTTTTATGCCCTTTTATTTGAAGTACTGTATATTGTAACTAGTAACTGTTAATGCTTGTATATATCTACATATCTGTTCTGAACTGCATGTGTTAAATGTTAATACCGACCCATTTAGGGGTTAATAAATATATAAAATTTAGAAAGCTTGTCTTGTATTTATCTTGTGAACCCAACACTCACTGGCGGTGAGTGTGGTTTTTAGTAAAGAAGTCTCAGGTGTGGGCCAACGCGGTGTTGGCGCACTGAGGATCTTTCACAGGGCTCCTAGGACTATGTATCTATAATACATAGTGTATGACAATGTCAGGGCTCCTAGGACTATATATCTATAATACATAGTGTATGACACTGTCAGGACTCCTAGGACTATATATCTATAATACATAGTGTATGACACTGTCAGGACTCCTAGGACTATATATCTATAATACATAGTGTATGACACTGTCAGGACTCCTAGGACTATATATCTATAATACATAGTGTATGACAGTGTCAGGGGTCCTAAGACTATATATCTATAATACATAGTGTATGACACTGTCAGGCCTCCTAGGTCTAGATATCTATAATACATAGTGTATGACACTGTCAGGGCTCCTAGGACTATATATCTATAATACATAGTGTATGACACTGTCAGGACTCCTAGGACTATATATCTATATAACATAGTGTATGACACTGTCAGGGCTCCTAGGACTATATATCTATAATACATAGTGTATGACACTGTCAGGGCTCCTAGGACTATATATCTATAATACATAGTGTATGACCCTGTCAGGGCTCCTAGGACTATATATCTATAATACATAGTGTATGACACTGTCAGGACTCCTAGGACTATATATCTATAATACATAGTGTATGACACTGTCAGGGCTCCTAGTACTATATATCTATAATACATAGTGTATGACACTGTCAGGGCTCCTAGGACTATATATCTATAATACATAGTGTATGACACTGTCAGGACTCCTAGGACTATATATCTATAATACATAGTGTATCACACTGTCAGGGCACCTAGGACTATATATCTATAATACATAGTGTATGACACTGTCAGGACTCCTAGGACTATATATCTATAATACATAGTGTATGACACTGTCAGGACTCCTAGGACTATATATATATATAATACATAGTGTATGACACTGTCAGGGCTCCTAGGACTATATATCTATAATACATAGCATATGACACTGTCAGGACTCCTAGGACTATATATATATAATACATAGTGTGTGACACTGTCAGGACTCCTAGGACTATATATCTATAATACATAGCATATGACACTGTCAGGACTCCTAGGACTATATATCTATAATACATAGTGTGTGACACTGACAGGGCTCCTAGGACTATATATCTATAATACATAGTGTATGACACTGTCAGGGCTCCTAGGACTATATATCTATAATACATAGTGTACGACACTGTCAGGGCTCCTAAGGACTATATATCTATAATACATAGTGTATCACACTGTCAGGACTCCTAGGACTATATATCTATAATACATAGTGTATGACAATGTCAGGACTCCTAGGACTATATATCTATAATACATAGTGTATGACACTGTCAGGACTCCTAGGACTATATATCTATAATACATAGTGTATGACACTGTCAGGACTCCTAGGACTATATATCTATAATACATAGTGTATGACACTGTCAGGGCTCCTAGGACTATATATCTATAATACATAGTGTATGACACTGTCAGGGCTCCTAGGACTATATATCTATAATATATAGTGTACGACACTGTCAGGGCTCCTAGGACTATATATCTATAATACATAGTGTATGACACTGTCAGGGCTCCTAGGACTATATATCTATAATATATAGTGTATGACACTGTCAGGGCTCCTAGGACTATATATCTATAATACATAGTGTATCACACTGTCAGGAGTCCTAGGACTATATATCTATAATACATAGTGTATGACACTGACAGGGCTCCTAGGACTATATATCTATAATACACAGTGTATGACACTGTCAGGACTCCTAGGACTATATATCTATAATACATAGTGTGTGACACTATCAGGGCTCCTAGGACTATATATCTATAATACATAGTGTATGACAATGTCAGGACTCCTAGGAATATATATAATACATAGTGTATGACACTGTCAGGACTCCTAGGACTATATATCTATAATACATAGTGTATGACACTGTGAGGGCTGGTAGGACTGTATATCTATAATACATAGTGTGTGACACTGTCAGGACTCCTAGGACTATATATCTATAATACATAGTGTATGACACTGACAGGACTCCTAGGACTATATATCTATAACACATAGTGTATGACACTGTCAGGGCTCCTAGGACTATATATCTATAATACATAGTGTATGACACTGTCAGGGCTCCTAGGACTATATATCTATAATACATAGTGTATGACACTGTCAGGGCTCCTAGGACTATATATCTATAATACATAGTGTATGACACTGTCAGGGCTCCTAGGACTATATATCTATAATACATAGTGTATGACCCACAAAATGTCAGGATTCCTAGGACTATATATCTATAATACATAGTGTATGACACTGTCAGGACTTCTAGAACTATATCATAATAATACATTTTATTTATATAGCGCCAACATATTCCGCAGCACTGTACAACTTTTAATACAGTAGCTACAGAAAGTATTCAGACCCCTTTAAATTTTTCCCTCTTTGTTTCATTGCAGCCATTTGCTAAAAGCAAGAAAGTTCCTTTTATTCCTCAGTAATGTACACTCAGCTCCCCATCTAGACAGAAAAAAAAACAGAAATGTAGATATTTTTGCAAATTTATTAAAAAAGAAAACCTGCAATCTCCCATGGCCATAAGTATTCAGAGCCTTTGCTGTGACCCTTATATATAACTCACTGCTGTCCATTTCCTTCTGATCCTCCTTGAGATGGTTCTACTCCTTCATTGGAGTCCAGCTGTGTTTAATTAAACTGATTGGACTTGATTAGGAAAGGCGCACACCTGTCTATATAAGACCTCACAGCTCACAGGGCATGTCAGAGCAAATGAGAATCAGGAGGTCAAAGGAACTGCCCAAGGAGCTCAGAGACAGAATTGTGGCAAGGCACAGATCTGGCCAAGGTTACTAAAGAATTTCTGCAGCACCCAAGGTTCCTAAGAGCACAGTGGCCTCCATAATACTTACATGGAAGAAGTTTGGGACGAGCAGAACTCTTCCTAGACCTGGCCGTCCAGCCAAACTGAGCAATGGTGGGAGAAGAGCCTTGGTGAGAGAGGTAAAGGAGAACCCAAAGATGACTGTGGCCGAGCTCCAGAGATGCAGTAGGGAGATGGGAGAAAGTTCCACAAAGTCACCTATCACTGCAGCCTCCACCAGTCGGGGCTTTATGGCAGAGGGGCCCGAAGGAAGCCTCTCCTCAGTGCAAGACATAGGAAAGCCAAAAAACACATGAAGGACTCCCAGACTATGAGAAATAAGATTCTCTGCTCTGAGGAGACGAAGATTGAACTTTTTGGTGTTAATTCTAAGCGATATGTGTGGAGAAAACCAGGCCCTGCTCATCACCTGCCCAATACAATCCCAACAGTGAGACATGGCGGTGGCAGCATCATGCTATGGGGGACAGGACGACTGGTTGTAATAGAAGGAAAGATGAATGCGGCCAAGTACAGAGATATCCTGGAAGAAAACCTCTGCCAGAGTGCTCTGGACCTCAGACTGGGCCGAAGGTTCCAACAAGACAATGACCCTAAGCACACAGCTAAAATAACTAAGGAACAACTCTGTGACCATTCCTGACTGGCCCAGCCAGAGCCCGGACCTCAACCCAACTGAGCATCTCTGGAGAGACCTGAAAATGGCTCCACCAACGTTCACCATCCAACCTGACGGAACTGGAGAGGATCTGCAAGGAAGAATGGCCGAGGATCCCCAAATCCAGATGTGAGAAACTTATTGTATCATTCCCAAGAAGACTCCTAGCTGTACTAGCTCAGAAGGAAGCGGCTTCTACTCAGTACTGAGCAAAGGCTCCGAATACTTATGGCCATGGGAGATTGCAGGGTTTCTTTTTTTAATAAATTTGCAAAAATATCTACATTTCTGTTTTTTTCTGACAAGATGGGGAGCTGAGTGTACATTAATGAGAAATAAAAGGAACTGTTCTGCTTTTAGCAAATGGCTGCAATGAAACAAAGAGTGAAAAATTTAAAGGGGTCTGAAAACTTTCCGTACCCACTGTATGTTGTCCTAGGAGCCCTGACAGTGTCATACACCATGTTTTATAGATATATAGTCCTAGGAGCCCTGACAGTGTCATACACCATGTTTTATAGATATATAGTCCTAGGAGCCCTGACAGTGTCATACGCTATGTATTATAGATATATAGTCCTAGGAGCCCTGACGGTGTCATACACTATGTATTATAGATATATAGTCCTAGGAGCCCTGACAGTGTCATACACTATGTATTATAGCTATATAGTCCTAGGAGCCCTGACAGTGTCATACACTATGTATTATAGATATATAGTCCTAGGAGCCCTGACAGTGTCATACGCTATGTATTTTAGATATATAGTCCTAGGAGTCCTGACAGTGTCACACGCTATGTATTATAGATATATAGTCCTAGGAGCCCTGACAGTGTCATACGCTATGTATTATAGATATATAGTCCTAGGAGCCTTGACAGTGTCATACACTATGTATTATATATAGTCCTAGGAGTCCTGACAGTGTCATACACTATGTATTATAGATATATAGTCCTAGGAGCCCTGACAGTGTCATACACTATGTTATAGATATAAGCCTAGGGCCCTGACAGTGTCATACACTATGTATTATAGATATATAGTCCTAGGAGCCCTGACAGTGTCATACACTATGTATTATAGATATATAGTCCTAGGAGCCCTGACAGTGTCATACACTATGTATTATAGATATATAGTCCTAGGAGCCCTGACAGTGATACAGCCAGTCTAAGCTCTGTATCTGGATCTATGAGATCTGATCTGGATTCCTCAGGATTTATTTATGAGTTTTTTTCTGGGTTCTTAATGGTGTATCTTCATCTATGAGATGAGATTTCAGTTTTTCATGATGTACCTGTGATCTGGTTCCATGTCATGTTTTATCTGATCTTGACTCCTATAGAGAAGGACATTACTAACTCCTACATTACTGTTCATGTTTCTGCTTCCTGTGACCTGGTCACTGCAATCTCAATGCAGTCGTTTTTGGATTTTGCTTGCACAGTAGAAGTTGCCCAGGCAGACAATGTACCCTGGGTCAGACAGAGAAATTTGCTGACCATTTGGTGTGGATGAAGTAATGTCTCTCTGGAGGGCTCCGTGTAATCCCTCCCCCTGTGAATTTGTGACCCCCCCCCTCTCTTCTTCTGGTATATAAGGGGGCAGCTGCACATTGAGGCACATAGGTCTGTTTCTGGCTTCACATCTCAACCATGGACATCACTATTCAGCACCCCTGGTTCAAGCGTGCTCTGGGCCCCTTCTATCCCAACCGCCTCTTTGACCAGATCTTCGGAGAAGGGATGTTTGATTATGACCTGTACCCCTTCTTCTCCTCCACCACTAGCCCCTACTACAGGCAGAGCCTCTTCAGGGGATATATGGATTCTGGCATCTCTGAGGTGAGGGTAACCAGTTACAGAATAATCCAATATACACTAGAACGGACACATCCTTCTGTTATTAGTATCCTCATGTTTGGAGGCTCATGTAGGGCAATAGTCTTCAACATGGGGCACTTTAGATGGTACAAAACTAGAACTCCCACCATTCTCTAGAGGCCTCCAGCCTGGACCCCCCACCCTATAATGGCTATTGGGTTTCTCTGGTACTTCCTGCAGTAGTTGGACCTTAAGGTTATCTGTCAGTTCTCTGCTGATTATAAGGGGTTTAGGTAGAATTGATCTGTGTAATGTCTGCTCCTCCTCCATATTATGGCCACAAATTCCATCACAATTGTGGGTCAAATGACCTTGACATTACTGTATCATAGGGATCTGTTATACATCAAGTGTGGTTCGTTTGACCTGCAGTTGGGTTGGGATTTTCAACTATAACGTGGTCTATATTAAATGGTCATATTACAGCCTGGGTGGGAATTCATTGTAGTCAGTAATGACATTCGGTGTCAGTGATGCTACAACCTCAGCCTCTATAAGTTGGTGTTGGTGTGTATGACCTCCGTGCCTCTTTTTACAGGTACGTTCAGACCGTGAACGTTTTATCATTAACTTGGATGTGAAGCATTTTTCTCCTGAGGATCTGACGGTGAAACTTCAGGATGACTTTGTGGAGATCCATGGAAAACACAGTGAAAGACAGGTGGGTAGTGTTGCAGCAGGACAGACTATCTGATGGGTGTAAGGATGGATAGATGACTGATATGGTCCCAAGTCACAGCATCTGATGGTTGGAGGGCTGACTGATGGGTGGAGGGATGGAGAGATGACTGATGTGACCCTCGGGCAGAGCCTCTGATGGCTGGAGGGATTGAGAGATGACTGATGTGACCCTATGGCAGAGTCGCTGATGGGTGGAGGGATGGAGAGATGACTGATGTGACTCTTGGACAGAGCCTCTGAGGGGTGGAGGGATGGACAGATGACTGATGTTGCTCTGAGGCAGAGTCTCTGATGGGTGGAATGATGGAGCAATGACTGATGTGACTCTGGGGTAGAGCCTCTAATGGCTGAAGGGATAACTGAAGTGACCCTGGGGCAGAATCTCTGATGGCTGAAGGGATGGAGAGATGACTGATGTGACCATGGGACAGAGTCTCTGATGGGTGGAGGGATGGAGATATGACTGATGTGACTTGGGGCAGAGCCTCTAATGGCTGAAGGGATAACTGATGTGACTCTGGGGCAGAATCTCTGATGGGTGGAGGAATGGAGAGATGACTGATGTGACCCCAGAGCACAGTCTCTGATGGGTGGAAGGATGGATAGATGACTGCTGTGACCTTAGGACAAAGCTTCTTATGGCTAGAGGGATAACTGATGTAACCCTGGGGCCGAATCTCTGATGGCTGGAGGGATAGAGAGATGACTCATGTGACTCTGAGACAGAGACTCTGATAGCTAGAGAAATAACTGATGTGACCCTGGGGCAAAATCTGTGATGGCTGGAGGGATTAAGAGATGACTGATGTGACCCTGGGGTACAGTCTCTGATGGGTGGAGGGATGGAGAGATGACTGATGTGACCCTGGAGCAGAGCCTCTGATGGCTAGAGGGATGGAGAGATGACTGATGTGACCCTATGGCAGAGGCTCTGATGGCTGGAGGAAAGGAGAGATGACTGATGTAACCCTGGGGCAGAACCTATAATTGCTGGAGGGATGGCAAGATGACTCCTGTGACTCTGGGGTAGAGCCTCTGATAGCTGGAGAAATAACTGATGTGACCCTGGGGCAAAATCTCTGATGGCTGAAGGGAGGGAGAGATGACTGATGTGATTCGGGGTAGAGCCTCGAATGGCTGGAGGGATTGAGAGATGACTGATGTGACCCTCGGGCATAGTCTCTGATGGGTGGAGGGATGGAGAGATGACTGATGTGACCCTGGGGCAGAGCCTCTGATGGGTGGAGGGATGTAGAGATGACTGATGTTACCCTGGAGCAGAGCCTCTGATGGCTAGAGGGATGGAGAGATGACTGATGTGACCCTATGGCAGAGGCTCTGATGGCTGGAGGAAAGTAGAGATGACTGATGTGACCCTGGGGCAGAGTCTCTGATGGCTGGAGGAATGGAGAGATGACTGATGTGACCCTATGGCAGAGTCTCTGATGGGTGGAGGGATGGAGAGATGACTGATGTGACCTGGGGCAGAGCCTCTGATGGCTGGAGGGATGGAGAGATGACTGATGTGACCCTGGGGAAGAGCCTCTGATGGTTGGAGGGATTGAGAGATGACTGATGCGACCCTTCAGCAGAGCCTCTGATGGCTGGAGGGATGGAGAGATGACTGATGTGACCCTATGGCAGAGTCTCTGATGGGTGGAGGGATGGAGAGGTGACTGATGTGACCCTGGGGCAGAGCCTCTGATGGCTGGAGGGATGGAGAGATGACTGATGTGACCCTATGGCAGAGTCACCGATGTCTGGAGAGATGACTGATGTGACCTTATGGCAGAGTCACCGATGTCTGGAGAGATGACTGATGTGACTCTATAGCAGAGGCTCTGATGGCTGGAGGAAAAGAGAGATGACTGATGTGACCTTGGGGCAGAGGCTCTGATGGCTGGAGGAAAGGAGAGATGACTGATGTGACCTTGGGGCAGAGGCTCTGATGGCTGGAGGTAAGGAGAGATGACTGATGTGACCCTATGGCAGAGTCACCGATGTCTGGAGAGATGACTGATGTGACCCTATGGCAGAGTCACCGATGTCTGGAGAGATGACTGATGTGACCCTATGGCAGAGTCACCGATGTCTGGAGAGATGACTGATGTGACCCTATGGCAGAGTCACCGATGTCTGGAGAGATGACTGATGTGACCCTATGGCAGAGTCACCGATGTCAGGAGAGATGACTGATGTGACCCTATGGCAGAGCTTCTGATGCCTAGAAGGATGGATGAGTCAGCGGGTGGTTGCCAGTTGTTCAGGGACATGACATCCAGTGTGAATGTGGTTCAGTCACTGGTGGAGAAGGTTACATACTGTATGTGTAATGGACATGTTCTCTTTCTTTAGGATGACCACGGATACATCTCCCGGGAGTTCCATCGCCGCTATCGCCTCCCACCAAGCTTGGACCAGTCCTCAGTCACCTGCTCCCTTTCTGCTGATGGCATCTTGACCTTTTCTGGCCCCAAACTGCTTTCCAACCTAGATTCAAGCCACAGCGAGAGACCCATCCCTGTGTCCCGTGAGGAGAAGCCCACCTCCGCTCCCTCCTCCTAAACCAGCCAGCTTCCAGTCCTTAGCACGGCTTCTCTCCTTACACCCCACCTTATTGTCTACCCCAAGTCTCTGCTGTCCTATGTATAGACTGCAGGACCAAACCAGCAATAAAGGTATCCTGATATCAGCCACCATGTGTCTTGGTGTATGGGCTGCAGTGACAGCTTCTCATCTCCTGCTGTCACTGGGCTGAAGGCTATCATGACCCAGGGCAAGTTCTCTGCTCTTATTTAGTGTCAATGGGGACAAAAGGAACAAGACTAAACTAAGTAGAGCTCCTACTCCATATAGCTGCATTATCCTCTATACAGGAAGGGTTCTTCGCAGTAAGAGTGAAGCTGCCTACTGCAAAAAGGGACAAGGATACACCAGGGGTGAGGGATAGCTGAGACCTGCTCTAGATCCAACAGCAAGGTATAGTAGTGTAGGAGGTTGCAAGACGATGACCGGGCCAGACAGGTATCTACCAACTAATGGGATCAACTGGCACCACTAATCAAGAATTAAGTTTATATGAGAGGAAGCAACCGATTCTACCACCCTTATATCTGACCCTCCCTCCTTACCCCTAAGGAATCAAAACCAATAAGAGGAAGCATAAGGTAACTACAGAAGGTGCCGGCACTCACTGGACCTTCCTCGCCAACTATTGACAAAATCCTGAAGGGTGAGGTCAGAGGGGTCTGAAGGGGCAGCAGGCAGAGGAGCCTGGAGGTAGCATCAGAGCGATCTCACAGTGGGAGGCCAGGCAGAGGAGAAGAAGATCTGAAAGTGGGGGGGCTAGTCAAAGGAGTCTGAAGGTGAGGTCAGAAGGATCTGGAGGTGAAGCCAACCTGATGAACCTGAAGGTGAGGGGTCAGAGGGATCTGGAAGTGGAGTCATGCAGAGGAGTCTGGAGGTGTGGTCGGAAGAGGGATCTGGAAGTGGGGGCCAAGCAGAGAAATCTGGAGGTGGGGTCAGGATTTGTGGTGGGCAGAAAAGCCTGGAAATAGAGTCAGAGTGATCTCGAGGTCGGGGCCAAGCAGAGGAACCTGCAGATAGAGTCAAAGAGATCTGAGAGTGAAGGGAGGTCAGGCAGAGGAGTCGGGAGGTGAAGGGATCAGGCAGAGAAGCCTGGAGGTGGGGTCACTCAGGGATCTGGAGGTGGGGGGATCAGGCAGAGGAGCCTGGAGGTGGGGTCACTCAAGGATCTGGAGGTGGGGGTGTCAGGCAGAGAAGCCTGGAGGTGGGGTTACTCAGGGATATGGAGGTGTTTGGGGGGCTTAGGCAGAGGAGCCTGGAGGTGGGGTGACTCAAGGATCTGGAGGTGGGGGGATCAGGCAGATGAGTCTGGAGGTGGAGTTACTCAGGGATCTGGAGGTGGGGGGGAACAGGCAGAGAAGCCTGGAGGTGGGGTTACTCAGGGATCTGGAGGTGGGGGGTCAGGCAGAGAAGCCTGGAGGTGGGGTTACTCAGGGATCTAGAGGTGGGGGGGTCAGGCAGAGAAGCCTGGAGGTGGGGTCACTCAGGGATCTGCAGGTGGGGGGAGATCAGGCAGAGAAGCCTGGAGGTGGGGTCACTCAGGGATCTGGAGGTGGTTGGGGGGCTTAAGCAGAGGAGCCTGGAAGTGGGGTCACTCAGGGATCTGGAGGTGGGGGGTCAGGCAGATGAGTCTGGAGGTGGGGTCACTCAGGGATCTGGAGGTGGGGGGGTCAGGCAGATGAGTCTGGAGGTGGGGTCACTCAGGGATCTGGAGGTGGGGGGGGTTCAGGCAGAGGAGCCTGGAGGTGGGGCCACCAGGGATCTGGAGGTGGGGCCACTCAGGGATCGGAGGGGGGGGACAGCACTGGAGGTGGGGTCACTCAGGGATCTGGAGGTGGGGGGGATCAGGCAGAGGAGCCTGGAGGTGGGGTCACTCAGGGATCTAGAGGTGGGTGGTCAGGCAGAATAGCCTGGAGGTGGGGTCACTCAGGGATCTGTGGGTGGGGGGGGATCAGGCAGAGGACCCTGGAGGTGGGGTCACTCAGGGATCTGGAGGTGGGGTCACTCAGGGATCTGGAGGTGGGGGATCAGGCAGAGGAGCCTGGAGATGGGGTCACTCAGGGATCTGGAGGTGGGGGGTTCAGGCAGAGGAGCCTGGAGGTAGGGTCACTTAGGGATCTGGAGGTGGGGTCACTCAGGGATCTGGAGGTGGGGGGTTCAGGCAGAGGAGCCTGGAGGTGGGGTCACTCAGGGATCTGGAGGTGGGGGGTTCAGGCAGAGGAGCCTGGAGGTGGGGTCACTCAGGGATCTGGAGATGGGGGTGTCAGGCAGAGGAGCCTGGAGGTGGGGTCACTCAGGGATCTGGAGGTGGGGGGGTCAGGCAGAGGAGCCTGGAGGTGGGGTCACTCAGGGATCGGGAGGTGGTGGGTTCAGGCAGAGGAGCCTGGAGGTGGGGTGACTCAAGGATCTGGAGGTGGGGGGATCAGGCAGATGAGTCTGGAGGTGGGGTTACTCAGGGATCTGGAGGTGGGGGGGATCAGGCAGAGAAACCTGGAGGTGCGGTCACTCAGGGATCTGGAGGTGGGGGGGTTTCAGGCAGAGAAGCCTGGAGGTGGGTTTACTCAGGGATCTGGAGGTGGGGGGTCAGGCAGAGAAGCCTGGAGGTGGGGTCACTCAGGGATCTGGAGGTGGGGGGAGATCAGGCAGAGGAGCCTGGAGGTGGGGTTACTCAGGGATCTAGAGGTGGGGGGTCAGGCAGAGAAGCCTGGAGGTGGAGTCACTCAGGGATCTGCAGGTGGGGGGAGATCAGGCAGAGAAGCCTGGAGGTGGGGTCACTCAGGGATCTGGAAGTGGTTGGGGGCTTAAGCAGAGGAGCCTGGAGGTGGGGTCACTCAAGGATCTGGAGGTGGGGGTTCAGGCAGATGAGTCTGGAGGTGGGGTCACTCAGGGATCTGGAGGTGGGAGGTCAGGCAGATGAGTCTGGAGGTGGGGTCACTCAGGGATCTGGAGGTGGGGGGTCAGGCAGATGAGTCTGGAGGTGGGGTCACTCAGGGATCTGGAGGTGGGGGGGTCAGGCAGAGGAGCCTGGAGGTGGGGTCACTCAGGGATCTAGAGGTGGGTGGTCAGGCAGAATAGCCTGGAGGTGGGGTCACTCAGGGATCTGTGGGTGGGGGGGATCAGGCAGAGGAGCCTGGAGGTGGGGTCACTCAGGGATCTGGAGGTGGGGTCACTCAGGGATCTGGAGGTGGGGGATCAGGCAGAGGAGCCTGGAGATGGGGTCACTCAGGGATCTGGAGGTGGGGTCACTCAGGGATCTGGAGGTGGGGGATCAGGCAGAGGAGCCTGGAGGTGGGGTCACTCAGGGATCTGGAGGTGGGGGGTTCAGGCAGAGGAGCCTGGAGGTAGGGTCACTTAGGGATCTGGAGGTGGGGTCACTCAGGGATCTGGAGGTGGGGGGTTCAGGCAGAGGAGCCTGGAGGTGGGGTCACTCAGGGATCTGGAGGTGGGGGGTCAGGCAGAGAAGCCTGGAGGTGGGTTTACTCAGGGATCTGGAGGTGGGGGGGTAGGGGGGCGGGGGGGGGGGCCCGGGGGGGGGGGGGGGGGGGGGGGGGGGGGGGCCGGGGGGGGGGGGGGGGGGGGGGCCTCAGGGGGGGGGGGAGGCAGAGAAGCCTGGAGGTGGGGTCACTCAGGGATCTGGAGGTGGGGGGAGATCAGGCAGAGGAGCCTGGAGGTGGGGTTACTCAGGGATCTAGAGGTGGGGGGTCAGGCAGAGAAGCCTGGAGGTGGGGTCACTCAGGGATCTGGAGGTGGGGGGTTCAGGCAGAGGAGCCTGGAGGTGGGGTCACTCAGGGATCTGGAGGTGGGGGATCAGGCAGAGGAGCCTGGAGATGGGGTCACTCAGGGATCTGGAGGTGGGGGGTTCAGGCAGAGGAGCCTGGAGGTAGGGTCACTTAGGGATCTGGAGGTGGGGTCACTCAGGGATCTGGAGGTGGGGGGTTCAGGCAGAGGAGCCTGGAGGTGGGGTCACTCAGGGATCTGGAGGTGGGGGGTTCAGGCAGAGGAGCCTGGAGGTGGGGTCACTCAGGGATCTGGAGATGGGTGTGTCAGGCAGAGGAGCCTGGAGGTGGGGTCACTCAGGGATCTGGAGGTGGGGGGTTCAGGCAGAGGAGCCTGGAGGTGGGGTCACTCAGGGATCTGGAGGTGGGGGGTTCAGGCAGAGGAGCCTGGAGGTGGGGTCACTCAGGGATCTGGAGGTGGGGGTCAGGCAGAATAGCCTGGAGGTGGGGTCACTCAGGGATCTGTGGGTGGGGGGGATCAGGCAGAGGAGCCTAGAGGTGGGGTCACTCAGGGATCTAGAGGTGGGTGGTCAGGCAGAATAGCCTGGAGGTTTGGTCACTCAGGGATCTGGAGGTGGGGAGTTCAGGCAGAGGAGCCTGGAGGTGGGGTCACTCAGGGATCTGGAGGTGGGGGGTTCAGGCAGAGGAGCCTGGAGGTGGGGTGTGAAAGATCCTCTGTGCGCCAAACCGCTTTGGCCACACCCTGAGTCCTCTTTCATATAAAAACCACACTCACCGCCAGTGAGTGCCGGGTTCACAAGATAAATACAAGACAAGCTTTCTAAATTTTATATATTTATTAACCCCTAAATGGGTCGGTATTAAAATCTAACATATACAGTTCAGAACAGATATGCAGATATATGCAAGCATTAACAGTTACTAGTTGCAAGATACAGTACAAATAAAATAAAAGGGATTAAAGGTGAAATGATTACTTTACCACACATGTCCTTGATGTGGTTCTGTAGTCCAACACTCACACATGCTCTGTTATGTGTGAGTAACCAGTGGAGGCTTCTTGGCATGTGGCATTAACTCCTAGCATGTGGCATCACAATATAGTAATCCAGCCTGCATGCTCTTTACAGTGGTCTCTCAGCATTAGTCCAATAGTCTCATTACAAAAATCTCCTCATGGTCTGTCTGTAACAACTCTGTAGTCTGAGATGGTCTCAGCCCAATCTCCATAGGATTATCTCCATAGCATCAACTCCTTAGCATCCTCCTCCCACTGACTCTTACCTCATCTTTCATACCCTTTATGCCACCTCCCAGAATGAGGTCACCGGCGACAGTACGTCTGATGAGTTAATTCAATCAAGTCCAGATCTTTTGTATGTAGATGAGACCAAGTGGAATTGATACACTGTTATCAGCCATATCTGATCAACAGCCCAGGCTTGAACAATGCACTATTGTTTGATCACTCAGGACTGTGTATGAGTACAATGGAGCCCTATTGTTCCAGTCTGGCCACTACTGCCAATATGCACCTAGGCTTATAGCTGCGCACAGTATGAATGAGTGCAAGCAAGAAGGGAGACCCTATACCCAGAGACCAAAATACATCTGAGTTATAGCCACACTTAAGCAGAATCATCACACCTCCCCCTTTAGATGGGGCTTGCAGGAAGTAGGGACCTACGTCCCTCTTCTGAAAGCACCTCCGCCTCCAGCTGCTCAGGCCCTGGCCCCAAGGCTTTCTCACCTCCCCCCGGGGTCCCAGCAGACTCGGGCCTTGTCAGACTCCGAGGGTGTTTGAACGCCACGCGCCTTCAATATGTCCAGACTAGGGTCAGCTTGGACTGCCTCTCTGAACTCTTGGCTGGAGTGAGACAAAAGAGAGGTGCCTGTCAAATAGCTGCCGGCCCCTTCTGTCTCTCTAGTCTGACTAGGGGCACTTCTAAGGCCCAGGCTCTGAGCCACGTACACTTGGCTACCTCCTGCCTGTTCCGGGTCCGCTTTATGAGTGCGGGCATCCCGTAGCTTTACACTCATGACCTCAGGCCCTTGGGATACCATTCCAGAAATCCCATCCCGGCAATCTCTGCTCTCCTGGCTACCATTGGCCTGCTCTCTCAGGGTCTTCCCCACACTAGCCGCTAGTTGGGAGAGTTCTAGGGGGTTCTGCACCTTCCCCTTTGCTTCCAAACTAGGGGCACCTCTGGTTCTGGTACAGGTATGTTTGGATCCTGTCCTCCCTGTACTTGGGTGGGTGATGGTGATACCTTGGGCAAATGACTGATATCATGCTTCCCCAAACCATCCCCCCACAATACATTGACAGGTAATACATTGGACATACCCTCTTCTTGGATCACACCTCCAGTACCCCATGCCATCTGCACTTGGCCATGGGCACTCCTGGAATAGAACTGGACAGAAGAGACGTGTATGTCTCATACCGGCCGGACTTCTCCGGCTTCAAGGGAGTGAGGCTAGTCATGGCGGTCTCAGCACCGACTCCAGGTGGTGTAGGCAACGGTTCAAGAGTCGGAACGCCCTCCACCCTTGTAGCACTCTGGCTGCGGGCTAACACCACACTACAAGCAGTCCGTCCCTCACCTGGATCGGCCATGAGATCCCCATAGCCTATCTGACCACCTGGCACATGGTCAGTAGTTGGGTGCTTATCTGATGCACTGGGCGAAATAGTAGAATTCGCTTCCAGTGACTCAGAAGAGCTACCCTGTACACTTTCACAACAAGCATTGGCAATTACATTGACAGTACCTTCATTAGCAATTGTTAATTCACACCAGGCCTCAATGAGATTTGTGGTAGACAGATTAACAAGCTGGGAGGGCGACGCCCCCGCAGATGTGGGTGTGTCTACAGACTTAGTCTCATTGGCTCCTAGCACGGGGGTGAACCAAGCATCAATAACATTTTTGCTGAGCTGGGTTGCAGGAAGTTCAGTTGCATCTTCCCTGCTCTCAGCTGAAGGCAACTCATTAGCATTTACATTGACTGCCATGGGAAGTATCTCAGAGAGGGGGTTACGGGCCCTCTCTGCAGATATGACAGACACATTGTCAACATTAGTCATAGACAGTTTATCACAGTAAATTGTGTTGCTCCCCACCCCATATTGGGACATCATAGGTCCTAAATCAGTTCCCAACAGCACATTAGCAGGCAAATCAGTCAATAGTCCCACAGTCTGCATTCCTTTTCCTGCACCCCAGTCCAGATACACAGATGGGCCACCCGCTGTGGCTTGAGAAGCAGGAAAGTTCTCAGGGTAGTTGGGGCACTCCTCCTTGAAATGTCCTGTCTGGTTACAGGCATGGCCGCGCCGCACCTCCCCTAGGGTTTAACTAGGGTGCCCAGAGTTCTTGGGACAGGGGAGGGACCACCCGGGGCATAGTTTGTCTCACCCGACCTGACGACAGATGGCTGTGGTGACCTCCGGCCTGGCTTCTCCTTCCAACTTGAGGGTCTCTGCAGGGTTGTTGGAGTTTGCGCTTGCTGGGAGATTTCCCGCCTTTTCAGCTCAAGCCGATACTGCCTCTCGGCTTGTCGCTCAGCAAACTGTCGTTCCCATTCTACAGCTTTCCTCTCTCTCTCTGCCTGTCGCTCAGCAGCCTCACGATCAGCCTGCCGTTCTCGTTCTGCAGCTTTCCTCTCTCTCTCTGCCTGTCGCTCAGCAGCCTGCCGTTCTTGTTCTACAGCTTCCTGAAACCAGTGCAACGCCTGCTGGTATATGTTAGGGTCCCTGGTGCTTAAGTGCTACAGAGCCATTTGCCAGACTGAAGCCATTCCCCCAGCAAGGCTGAGGCTACTGGTCCCTCCTGGTGAAGTAATCCTTGGGACCGGGCTGCTTGCTGCACTTCCTGGCCTAGCCCCAAAATCAGGACTCTGCTCGATTCTCTGCATGGCTGTGGCTGCCTCCATGTCAGCCATACGCTCAGGATCTCCAAAAGCCTGGTTCTGCAGTTCTGGGGCTCTGCTTCTGAGCACACTAGCCATCCACTGGTATTTGCCAAATAAAAGATAGGATAGAATACAAAGAGTAAGGGAGGGAACAGCACTGTATCAAACGTTCACTGTATCTTAATGCTTGCTTTAATACCGAGCTTGTCTCATAGGATTACTACAATCCCCAGCATGTGAGTGATAAAGGTCACCAACACACGCTGTTTATCCTAAGATCCCACCACGCTGCCACCAATGTGAAAGATCCTCCGTGCGCCAACACCGCTATGGCCACACCCTGAGTCCTCTTTCATATAAAAACCACACTCACCGCCAGTGAGTGCTGGGTCCACAGGATAAATACAAGACAAGCTTTCTAAATTTTATATATTTATTAACCCCTAAATGGGTCGGTATTAAAATCTAACATATACACTTCAGAACAGATATGCAGATGTATACAAGCATTAACAGTTACTAGTTACAAGATACAGTACAAATAAAATAAAAGGGATTAAAGGTGAAATAATTACTTTACCACACATGTCCTTGATGTGGTTCTGTAGTCCAACACTCACACATAGCATGTGTGAGTCACCAGTGGAGGCTTCTTGGCATGTGGCATTAACTCCTAGCATGTGGCATCACAATATAGTAATCCAGCCTGCATGCTCTTTACAGTGGTCTCTCAGCATTAGTCCAATAGTCTCATTACAAAAATCTCCTCATGGTCTGTCTGTAACAACTCTGTAGTCTGAGATGGTCTCAGCCCAATCTCCATAGCATTATCTCCATAGCATCAACTCCTTAGCATCCTCCTCCCACTGACTCTTACCTCATCTTTCATACCCTTTATGCCACCTCCCAGAATGAGGTCACCGGCGACAGTATGTCTGATGAGTTAATTCAATCAAGTCCAGATCTTTTGTATAGAGACCAAGTGGAATTGATACACTGTTATCAGCCATATCTGATCAACAGCCCAGGCTTTAACAATGCACTATTGTTTGATCACTCAGGGCTGTGTATGAGTACAATGGAGCCCTATTGTTCCAGCCTGGCCACTACTGCCAATATGCACCTAGGCTTATAGCTGCGCACAGTATGAATGAGTGCAAGCAAGAAGGGAGACCCTATACCCAGAGACCAAAATACATCTGAGTTATAGCCACACTTAAGCAGAATCATCACATGGGGTCACTTAGGGATCTAGAGGTGGGGGTCAGGCAGAATAGCCTGGAGGTGGGGTCACTCAGGGATCTATGGGTGGGGGGGTCAGGCAGAGGAGCCTAGAGGTGGGGTCACTCAGGGATCTGGAGGTGGGGGGTTCAAGCAGAGGAGCCTGGAGGTGGGGTCACTCAGGGATCTGGAGGTGGGGGGTTCAGGCAGAGGAGCCTGGAGGTGGGGTCACTCAGGAATCTGGAGGTGGGGGTCACTCAGGGATCTGGAGGTTGGGTCACTCAGGGATCTGTGGGTGGGGGGATCAGGCAGAGAAGCCTGGAGGTGGGGTCACTCAGGGATCTGGAGGTGGGGGGTCAAGCAGAGGAGCCTGGAGGTGGGGTCACTCAGGGATCTGGAGGTGGGGGGTCAAGCAGAGGAGCCTGGAGGTGGGGGTCACTCAGGGATCTGGAGGTTGGGTAACTCAGGGATCTGGAGGTCAGGTCACTCAGGGATCTGGAGGTCGGGTCACTCAGGGATCTGGAGGTCGGGTCACTCAGGGATCTGGAGATCGGGTCACTCAGGGATCTGGAGGTGGGGGTCACTCAGGGACCTGGAGGTGGGGCCGTCAGGCAGAGGAGCCTGGAGGTGGGGTCACTCAGGGATCTGGAGGTGGGGTCACTCAGGGATCTGGAGGTGGGCGTCACTCAGGGATCTGGAGGTGGGGGTCACTCAGGGATCTGGAGGTTGGGTCACTCAGGGATCTGGAGGTGGGGGTCACTCAGGGATCTGGAGGTCGGGTCACTCAGGGATCTGGAGGTCGGGTCACTCAGGGATCTGGAGGTGGGCGTCACTCAGGGATCTGGAGGCGGGGGTCACTCAGGGATCTGGAAGTCGGGTCACTCAGGGATCTGGAGGTGGGGGTCACTCAGGGATCTGGAGGTGGGGGTCACTCAGGGATCTGGAGGTGGGGGTCACTCAGGGATCTGGAGGTGGGGGTCACTCAGGGATGTGGAGGTCGGGTCACTTAGGGATCTGGAGGTGGGCGTCACTCAGGGATCTGGAGGTGGGGGTCACTCAGGGATCTGGAAGTCGGGTCACTCAGGGATCTGGAGGTGGGGGTCACTCAGGGATCTGGAAGTGGTGGTCACTCAGGGATCTGGAGGTGGGGGTCACTCAGGGATCTGGAGGTCGGGTCACTCAGGGATCTGGAGGTCGGGTCACTCAGGGACCTGGAGGTGGAGTCACTCAGGGATCTGGAGGGGTCACTGAGGGATTTGGCAGAGACTTTCATCTCTCCCCCTCAGTTGGAGCTTCCAGCCATCAGCTATTTGAGGTATATTTAGGGTGCTGATTCTCCTTACTCCATCAGACCACCCATACAACAGGGCCCAATAGCCAACATATCCCACAAGAATACCTTTGAGGGGTCACTGCTGGTCTAGAGGGCAATTATATCGATGATGTTCTCACCAGTGTAAGCAGGTGTGGTGGCAATGCTTTGTGAGCTGAGCACTCGTACGGCAGATCTTCAGCTGTGTGAGCAGGACCAGGTCACAATGAAATTTCCTTTTCACTGACAGTCATCAGAGATCATGAAAATGGCAACTGACGAGCAATGAACTTGTGGGGCCTGGACGAGTTCATGGATCCTGGGGGGCTGGGCCCCTGACTGCTGCTCTGGTCTCTAGAGAACGTTCATGGCGACACAACAATCACTCCCATCATGTATGAAAAATAATTTATTGAGTTATTTTTATCAGTAGAAATGAGTCATTGACCCGTTAGTGTCCTTCAGGCCCAACATGCAGGAGAATCCTCAACACAGGAACCCTCAGAGGAGAAGAGGCAGCTGTGGAGGTCAGATACAGGGAGGGAGGGGAGGAGAAGAGGCAGCCGTGGAGGTCAGATACAGGGAGGGAGGGGAGGAGAAGAGGCAGCCGTGGAGGTCAGATACAGGAGGGAGGGGAGGAGAAGAGGCAGCTGTGGAGGTCAGATACAGGGAGGGAGGGGAGGAGAAGAGGCAGCCGTGGAGGTCAGATACAGGGAGGGAGGGGAGGAGAAGAGGCAGCCGTGGAGGTCAGATACAGGGAGGGATGGGAGGAGAAGAGGCAGCCGTGGAGGTCAGATACAGGGAGGGAGGGGAGGAGAAGAGGCAGCCGTGGAGGTCAGATACAGGAGGGAGGGGAGGAGAAGAGGCAGCCGTGGAGGTCAGATACAGGGAGGGAGGGGGAGGAGAAGAGGCAGCCGTAGAGGTCAGATACAGGGAGGGAGGGGAGGAGAAGAGGCAGCCGTAGAGGTCAGATACAGGGACGGAGGAGAGGAGAAGAGGCAGCCGTGGAGGTCAGATACAGGAGGGAGGGGAGAAGAGGCAGCCGTGGAGGTCAGATACAGGGAGGGAGGAGAGGAGAAGAGGCAGCCGTGGTGGTCAGATACAGGGAGGGAGGGGAGAAGAGGCAGCCGTGGTGGTCAGATACAGGGAGGGAGGGGGAGGAGAAGAGGCAGCCGTGGAGGTCAGATACAGGGAGGGAGGGGAGGAGAAGAGGCAGCCGTGGAGGTCAGATACAGGGAGGGAGGAGACGAGAAGAGGCAGCCGTGGAGGTCAGATACAGGGAGGGAGGGGAGGAGAAGAGGCAGCCGTGGAGGTCAGATACAGGGAGGGAGGAGAGGAGAAGAGGCAGCCGTGGAGGTCAGATACAGGGAGGGAGTGGAGGAGAAGAGGCAGCCGGGGAGGTCAGATACAGGGAGGGAGGGGAGGAGAAGAGGCAGCCGTGGAGGTCAGATACAGGGAGGGAGTGGAGGAGAAGAGGCAGCTGTGGAGGTCAGATACAGGAGGGAGGGGAGGAGAAGAGGCAGCCGTGGAGGTCAGATACAGGAGGGAGGGGAGGAGAAGAGGCAGCTGTGGAGGTCAGATACAGGAGGGAGGGGAGGAGAAGAGGCAGCCGTGGAGGTCAGATACAGGGAGGGAGGAGAGGAGAAGAGGCAGCCGTGGAGGTCAGATACAGGGAGGGAGGGGAGGTAGCAGGTATGTGGTAGACGTACCACAGATTAGGGTGAGAGGTCACTGAGGAGGAACATAGAGGAAGATTCATCTAGTGAATTAGCAGCGATCTAAGCTCCAACCCTTTCAGTTCTGGTGTACGCCCAGCGCACATCACCGATGGTATCACCAGCGCTCCCCATGTCATAATTCCAGTGCACATTGTCCAGCGCTCCACACGTCACCAGCGTCCAGCGCTCCACACATCAACTTTGGTGTTGCGGCGTCCAGAGGAAGAGAGAAACATCAGGTTTGTTCTGTGCTTTGAGGTTATTGCTTCATCCCGGTCAGTGCTATGCAGACCCCTCCAGGGACAGAGCGGCCCCTTCTGTGCAGGTCATGTATTGCAAGGCCCTCTGCCCAGGAGCAGGTATGAGGTAAAAGCCTAATATTACTACTACACCCCCCATCATTCACTAGGCAGTGGGGGAGCCACAGTCCACACTACAAGTCACAGATGTCTGTGCTGCTGTAATAAATGTGGGCTCCGAGCAGCAATCTGCAGGGTTATCAGATGGGAGCAGCGAAGATGGGGGCCCTGCGGGGCCCGTGCAGAGGGAAATCTGTAACAACCTACAGGAAGAGACACAATGATGAGACTCCCGGCTCCAACACAGCTTACCCGGAACAGATCGGCATCCCGGAGCAGCCACTTACCTCTGCTGCTGCAGCACATCCAACAGGAAGCCCGGGGAGTGGCCTGCACCAGGAGCGCCATCTGCAGAGCGACAACCACGGCCAGAGAGTCCACCATGGCGCAGCTTACTGAGACACAGGAGACCTCGCACCCGAACAGACCTCCGCAGCTGGCGAAGGGTACTGGCTCCTAAGCAAACATACGAGGGGTTAACACACAGCTGATACTTCACACACAAAATACATACATCATACATACATACACAGTACATACATACACACAGTACATACATCATACATACATACACAGTATATACATCATACATACACACAATACATACATCATACATACACACAGTACATACATCATATACACACACAGTACATACATCATACATACACAGTACATGCATCATACATACACACACAGTACATACATCATATACACACAGTACATACATCATATACACACACAGTACATACATCATACATACACACAGTACATACATACACACACAATACATACATCATACATACACATACACAGTACATACATCATATACACACAGTACATACATCATACATACATACACAGTACATACATCATACATACACACAGTACATACATCATACATACACACAATACATACATCATACATACACAGTACATACATCATACATACACACAATACATACATCATACATACACAGTACATACATCATACATACACACACAGTACATGCATCATATACACACAGTACATACATCATACACACACAGTACATACATCATACATACACACACACACGCACATACATCATACATACACAGTACATACATCATACACACACACAGTACATACATCATACATACACAGTACATACACACATACATACACACACACAGTACATACACCATATACACACACACAGTACATACATCATACATACACACACAGTACATACATCATACACACACACACAGTACATACATCATACATACACAGTACATACATCATATATACACAGTACATACATCATACATACACACACAGTACATACATCATACATACACACGACACACACACACACGCAGTACACACATCACACACACAGTACATACATCATACATACACAGTACATACATCATACATACACACACAGTACATACATCATACATACACACACAGTACATACATCATACATACACACAGTACATACATCATACTACACAGTACATACATCATACATACACAGTACATACATCATATATACACACACAGTACATACATCATACATACACATACAGTACATACATCATACATACACACAGTACATACATCATACATACACAGTACATACATCATACATACACAGCACATACATCATATATACACACACAGTACATACATCATACACACACAATACATACATCATACATACACACAACACATACATCATACATACACATAGCACATACATCATACACACAGTACATACATCATACATACACAGTACATACATCATATACACACACAGTACATACATCATATATACACAGTACATACATCATACATACACACACAATACATACATACACACAACACATACATCATACACACAGTACATACATCATACACACAGTACATACATCATACATACACAGTACATACATCATACATACACACACAGTACATACATCATACATACACACACATACATACATACACAGTACATACATCATGCATACACACACATACATACATACACAGTACATACATACACACAGTACATACATACACACACAGT
>CAMRHE010001270.1:140000-148000 GCA_947044405.1 Leptodactylus fallax
CAACAGCACAAAGGTAAGACACGGGGGGCAGAGGATGTGGGGAGGGGTACAGGGAGCCATGTCTGTGCCTTCATCTGCCGCTCTCCTGGTCCACCACCAGCATCCGGCGCAGCAGAGACTCATAGTCTGAGGGTGACAGCACAAAGGTAAAAAACAGGGGTCAGAGGATGTGGGGAGGGGTACAGGGAGCCATGTCTGTGCCTTCATCTGTCGCTCCCCTGGGTCCACCACTAACATCCGGTGCAGCAGAGACTCACAGTCTGAGGGCGACAGCACAAAGGTAAGAAACGGAGGGCAGAGGATGTGGGGAGGGGTACAGGGAGCCATGTCTGTGCCTTCATCTGCCGCTCCCCTAGTCCACCACTAACATCCGGCTCAGCAGAGACTCACAGTCTGAGGGTGACAGCACAAAGGTAAAAAACGGGGACAGAGGATGTGGGGAGGGATACAGGGAGCCATGTCTGTGCCTTCATCTGCCGCTCCCCTAGTCCACCACTACCATCCGGAAAGAGAGCTCACAGCGAGGGTGACAGCACAAAGGTAAAAAACGGGGGGCAGAGGAGGCGGGAGACCATGTCTGTGCCTTCATCCGCCGCCCCCCCTAGTCCACCACTAACATCTGGCACAGCAGAGACTCACAGTCTGAGGGTGACAGCACAAAGGTAAGACATGGGGGGGCAGAGGATGTGGGGAGGGGTACAGGGAGCCATGTTTGTGCCTTCATCTGCCGCTCCCCTGGTCCACCACTAACATCCGGCACAGCAGAGACTCACAGTCTGAGGGCGACAGACAAAGATAAGACTCGGAGGGCAGAAGAAAGAAATAGGATGGGGGGGATTTACATCAGCCGTACATGAGCGGGTACTCACCCTGTGACATGTAGTATGGGATTCGGAAGCGCCCATCCAGGACTCGCTGTCGCAGGATTGGTAGGTTTGGCCCATCAAAGGGAAATGATCCACAGAGCAAAACGTACAGGACGACTCCCAAACTCTGCAGAAGAAGAGACATGACCGTCATACATGTAACACACAGCACACGGCCGTCAGACACGTGTAACACACAGCACGCGGCCGTCAGACACGTGTAACACACAGCACGCGGCCATCAGACACGTGTAACACACAGCACGCGGCCGTCAGACACGTGTAACACACAGCACGCGGCCGTCAGACACGTGTAACACACAGCACGCGGCCGTCAGACACGTGTAACACACAGCACGCGGCCGTCAGACACGTGTAACACACAGCACGCGGCCGTCAGACACGTGTAACACACAGCACGCGGCCGTCAGACACGTGTAACACACAGCACGCGCCCGTCAGACACGTGTAACACACAGCACGCGCCCGTCAGACACGTGTAACACACAGCACGCGCCCGTCAGACACGTGTAACACACAGCACGCGGCCGTCAGACACGTGTAACACACAGCACGCGGCCGTCAGACACGTGTAACACACAGCACGCGCCCGTCAGACACGTGTAACACACAGCACGCGGCCGTCAGACACGTGTAACACACAGCACGCGCCCGTCAGACACGTGTAACACACAGCACGCGGCCGTCAGACACGTGTAACACACAGCACGCGGCCGTCAGACACGTGTAACACACAGCACGTGACCTTACCCACACATCCAGTAGGGGTCCCTCATACTCCTTTCCCTGGAATACCTCCGGTGCGGCATATGGGGGGCTACCACACCACGTACTGAGGGGTCGACCTTCCATATAGAAGTTACCGAACCCAAAATCTGCAAGAAAAATAGTAAGAGGCTGTTACCCCTGGCCGCAGTGCGTGACCCTGCCGGCCCCCCACCCTGCCCCTAGGGCAGGCACTGACCAGCCAGCTTGATGTCCATGCTGTCACTCAGCAGCAGGTTCTCGGTCTTCAGGTCTCGGTGGACGATATTCTGGCGGTGACAATACTCCACCGCTGACAGGATCTGCAGGAACTTGGCGCGGGCTTCCTCCTCCGACAAGCGTCCTCGCACAGTTAGATAATCTGCAAGACACAAAAACTTCAGCAGGGGGCGGCAGAGAGCAGGCCTCAGCCCGCCACAACAAGGTCTGCTCCACCAGAACACCACGACTCCGCACTCACCAAATAACTCCCCGTTTTTGGCATATTCTGTGACAATATAAATCATGTCTTTGGTCTCCATCACCTGCAGCACAAGAAGAAGATGAATGAGGGCCGAAGGTCATATGAGGGGCACAGTATGGCGGGTGAGGGTCATGTGAGGACAGTGAGGGGCACAGTATGGCGGGAGTGGGTCATGTGAGGACAGTGATGGGCACAGTATGACGGGAGTGGGTCATGTGAGGACAGTGAGGGGCACAGATGGCGGTGAGGGGCATGTGAGGCAGTGTGGGCACAGTATGGCGGGTGAGGGTCATGTGAGGACAGTGATGGGCACAGTATGGCGGGTGAGGGTCATGTGAGGACAGTGATGGGCACAGTATGGCGGGTGAAGGTCATGTGAGGACAGTGATGGGCACAGTATGACGGGTGAGGGTCATGTGAGGACAGTGAGGAGCACAGTATGGCGGGTGAGGGTCATGTGAGGACAGTGATGAGCACAGTATGGCGGGTGAGGGTCATGTGAGGACAGTGAGGGGCACAGTATGGCGGGGAGTGGGTCATGTGAGGACAGTGAGGGGCACAGTATGGCGGGTGAGGGTCATGTGAGGACAGTGATGGGCACAGTATGGCGGGTGAGGGTCATGTGAGGACAGTGAGGAGCACAGTATGGCGGGGAGTGGGTCATGTGAGGACAGTGAGGGGCACAGTATGGTGGGTCATGTGATGGTATGGGGAGATTGGGGAGGGATGTCTCACCTGGTACAGGCGGATTATGTGTGGGTGGCGCAGGAGTTTCATGATCTGGACTTCCCTATAAATCTTCTCCAGGTTGGTGCGGTCCAGTCGTGTCTTGTCAATGATTTTAATGGCAACCTGAGAAGGGGAGGAGCATGAGACCAGAGGCTGAGACATAGGCTCCTCCCCCACATACCTGTTGCCCCGTTACCTGTGTGTTGGTTACTCGGTGTCTCGCCAGTTTCACTACTGCAAAGTTTCCCTTGCCGAGGGTCCCTTCAATATCATAAAAGCCGACCCGGAGGGGCCTGCGGGGGCGCTGCCCGGACCGTCTCTCAGAATCACCATCCTGCAGGAGAGAAAAGGAGAGGTCAGGGGGGGAATCTAGGGTTAAGTGTGAGGGGAGCCGTGTATCAGGGAGGGGGAGGGTCAGACAAGGTGAGGGGAGGGTCAGACAAAGTGAGGGGAGCCGTGTATCAGGGAGGGGTGACGGTATCTAAGTTGGTGTTAGGGCAACGGGGTTGAATAATCCCAGTGTCTGGGCCTTCCTTAACTGCCGCTCATCTCCTTCCTTATCCTCACCTGCTCTCGGTTCCTCTCTTCTTCCTCCTCTCTCCTCCCCACCTGCTCTCGGCTCCTCTCTTCTTCCTCCCCTCTCCTCCTCACCTGCTCTCGGCTCCTCTCTTCTTCCTCCCCTCTCCTCCTCACCTGCTCTCGGCTCCTCTCTTCTTCCTCCCCTCTCCTCCTCACCTGCTCTCGGCTCCTCTCTTCTTCCTCCCCATCTGCTCTCGGCTCCTCTCTTGTTCCTCCCCTCCTGCTCTCGCTCCTCTCTTCTTCCTCCCCTCTCCTCCTCACCAGCTCTCGGCTCCTCTCTTCTTCTTCCCCTCACCTCCCCACCTGCTCTCGGCTCCTCTCTTCTTCCTCCCCTCCTGCTCTCAGCTCCTCTCGTCTTCCTCCCTCCCCTCCTCACCTGCTCTCGGCTCCTCTCTTCTTCTCCCATCCTGCTCTCAGCCCCTCTCTTCTTCCTCCCCTCTCCTCCTCACCTGCTCTCAGCTCCTCTCTTCTTCTCCTTCTCCTCCTCACCTGCTCTCAGCTCCTCTCTTCTTCTCCCCTCTCCTCCTCACCTGCTCTCAGCTCCTCTCTTCTTCCTCCCCTCTCCTCCTCACCTGCTTTCAGCTCCTCTCTTCTTCCTCCCCTCTCCTCCCCACCTGCTCTCAGCTCCTCTCTTCTTCCTCCCCACCTGCTCTCGGCTCTTCTCTTCTTCCTCCCCTCCTGCTCTCAGCTCCTCTCTTCTTCCTCCCCTCCTGCTCTCAGCTCCTCCTCTTCTTCCTCCCCCTCCTGCTCTCAGCTCCTCTCTTCTTCCTCCCCTCTCCTCCCCTCCTGCTCTCAGCCCCTCTCTTCTTCTCCCCTCTCCTCCTCACCTGCTCTCGGCTCCTCTCTTCTTCCTCCCCTCCTGCTCTCGGCTCCTCTCTTCTTCCTCCCCTCCTGCTCTCGGCTCCTCTCTTCTTCCTCCCCTCTCCTCCTCACCTGCTCTCGGGTCCTCTCTTCTTCTTCCCCTCACCTCCCCATCTGCTCTCGGCTCCTCTCTTCTTCCCTCTCCTCCTGCTCTCAGCTCCTCTCTTCTTCCTCCCCTCTCCTCCTCACCTGCTCTCAGCTCTTCTCGTCTTCCTCCCTCCTCTCCTCACCTGCTCTCGGCTCCTCTCTTCTTCTCCCCTCCTGCTCTCAGCCCCTCTCTTCTTCCTCCCCTCTCCTCCTCACCTGCTCTCAGCTCCTCTCTTCTTCTCCCCTCTCCTCCTCACCTGCTCTCAGCTCCTCTCTTCTTCTCCCCTCCTCCTCCTCACCTGCTCTCAGCTCCTCTCTTCTTCCTCCCCTCTCCTCCCCACCTGCTCTCAGCTTCTCTCTTCTTCCTCCCCACCTGCTCTCGGCTCCTCTCTTCTTCCTCCCCTCCTGCTCTCAGCTCCTCTCTTCTTCCTCCCCTCTCCTCCCCTCCTGCTCTCGGCTCCTCTCTTCTTCTCCCCTCACCTCCCCACCTGCTCTCGGCTCCTCTCTCTTCCCCCCCTCCTGCTCTCGGCTCCTCTCTTCTTCCTCCCCTCTCCTCCTCACCTGCTGTCGGCTTCTCTCGTCTTCCTCCCCTCTCCTCCTCACCTGCTCTCGCTCCCCCTTCTTCCTCCTCTCCTGCTCTCGGCTCCTCCCTTCTCCCCCCCCTCCTGCTCCGGCTCCCCTTCTTCTCCCCTCTCCTCCCCACCTGCTCTCGGCTCCTCTCTTCTTCCTCCCCTCCTGCTCCGGCCCCTCTCTTCCTCCCCCCTGCCTCGGCCCTCCCTTCTTCCTCCCCCTCCTCCTCACCTGCCTCGGGTCCTCTCTTCCCCCCCACCCCCCACGCCGGCCCTCCCCTCCCTCCCCGCCCAGCCCTCTCCCCCCCCCCTCTCCCCCCTCCTCCCCCCACCGCCCGCCCCCACCCCCCCCCCCCCCCCCCTCCCACCCGCCCGGCCCCCTCCCCCCCCCCCCCCCCCCCCCCCCCCCCTCCTCCCCCCCTCTCCTCCTCACCTGCTCTCGGCCCCTCTCTTCTTCTCCCCTCTCCTCCTCACCTGCTCTCAGCTCCCCCCCCCCCCCCCCCCCACCCGCCCGGCCCCCCCCCCCCCCCCCCACCCCGCCCCCCCCCCCCACCTGCCCGGCCCCCCCTTCCTCCCCCCGCCCCCCCCCCTCCCCCCCCCGCCCGGCTCCCCTCTTCCTCCCCTCCTCCCCACCTGCTCTCGGCTCCTCTCTTCTTCCTCCCCCCTGCCTCGGCCCTTCTTCTCCTCCTCTCCTCCTCACCTGCTCTCGGCTCTCTCTCTCCCTCTCCCTCCCTCTCTCCTCCTCACCTGCTCTCGGCTCCTCTCTTCTTCCTCCTCTCCTGCTCTCGGCTCCTCCTTCTTCCTCCCCTCCTGCCCGCCCCCCCCCCCCTCACCTGCTCTCGGCTCCTCTCTCCCTCTTCTCGCTCCCCTCTCCTCCTCACCTGCTCTCGGCTCCTCTCTTCTTCTCTCCTCTCCTCCTCACCTGCTCTCGGCTCCTCTCTTCTTCCTCCCCTCTCCCCCCACCTGCCTCGGCTCCTCTTCCTCCCCCCTCCCTCCCTCCTCACCGCTCCGGCTCCCTCTCCCCCTCCCCCCCCCCCCCCTCCCCCCGCCCGCTCCCCTCTTCTTCCCCCCCCCCGCTCTCAGCCCCCCCTCCCCCCCCGCCCCCCCCCCCCCCCTCCTCACCTGCTCTCGGCTCCTCTCTTCTCTCCCTCTCCTCCTCTCCAGCCCCCCCCCCCTCCCTCCCCACCGCTCTCAGCTCCTCTCTTCTTCTCCCCCCCCCCCCCCCCCCCACCCGCCTCAGCCCCCCCTCCCCCCCCCCCCCCCACCCCGCCCCCCTCTCTCCCCCTCCCCCCCCCCCAGCCCCCCCCCCTCCTCCCCTCCCTCCCCTCCCTGCCCTCTCCCCCCGCCTCCTCTCCCCCCCTCTCCTCCCCACCTGCTCTCAGCTCTCTCTCGTCTTCCTCCTCCTCTCCTCCTCCCTGCTCTTGCTCCTCCTCTTCTTCTCCCCTCCTGCTCTCGCCCCTCTCTTCTTCCCCCTCCCCTCTCCTCCTCACCTGCTCTCAGCTCCTCTCTTCTTCTCCCCTCTCCTCCTCACCTGCTCTCGCTCCTCTCTTCTCCCCCCCCCTCCCCTCTCCTCCTCACCTGCTCTCAGCTCCTCTCTTCTTCCTCCTCTCTGCCTCACCTGCTCTCAGCTCCTCTCTTCTTCTCCTTCTCCTCCTCACCTGCTCTCAGCTCCTCTCTTCTTCTCCCCTCTCCTCCTCACCTGCTCTCAGCTCCTCTCTTCTTCCTCCCCTCTCCTCCTCACCTGCTCTCAGCTCCTCTCTTCTTCCTCTCCTCCTGCTCTCAGCTCCTCCTCTTCCTCCCCTCTCCTCCCCTCCTGCTCTCGGCTCCTCTCTTCTTCTCCCCTCTCCTCCTCACCTGCTCTCAGCTCCTCTCGTCTTCCTCCCTCCTCTCCTCACCTGCTCTTGGCTCCTCTCTTCTTCTCCCCTCCTGCTCTCAGCCCCTCTCTTCTTCCTCCCCTCTCCTCCTCACCTGCTCTCAGCTCCTCTCTTCTTCTCCCCTCTCCTCCTCACCTGCTCTCAGCTCCTCTCTTCTTCTCCCCTCTCCTCCTCACCTGCTCTCAGCCCTCTCTTCTTCCTCCCCTCTCCTCCCCACCTGCTCTCAGCTTCTCTCTTCTTCCTCCCCACCTGCTCTCGGCTCCTCTCTTCTTCCTCCCCTCCTGCTCTAGCTCCTCTCTTCTCCTCCCTCTCCTCCCCTCCTGCTCTCAGCCCCTCTCAATTCTCCCCCTCCTCCTCACCTGCTCTCGGCTCCTCTCTTCTTCTCCCCTCACCTGCTCTCGGCTCCTCTCTCTCTCCCTCTCCTGCTCTCAGCTCCTCTCTCTTCCTCCCCTCTCCTCCCCTCCTGATCTTGGCTCCTCTTTTTCCTGCTCTCTCCTCTCTCCTCTCCCCTCTCCTCCTCACCTGCTCTCGGCTCCTCTCTTCTTCTCCCCTCTCCTGCTCTCAGCTCCTCTCTTCTTCCTCCTCCTCTTCCTCTCGTGCTCTCATGTTTCTTTTCCTTCGTCTCTCCGCTCATCACGTGCTCCTGAATCTCTCTGCTCCATAACCCCGCCCACACTACCAAACCCCAGTCTCATTGACGTCACGCCTACGTCAACAGCGCCAGATCTCCGCCCCGTTGCTTGGTGACCGGAATTCTGACGCGCACATTGATGTCTCCGTTGCTGTAGCGACCAAGCAATGACGTTAACGAACAGCTGGCGCCATAATCGTAAGGTTTCAGTTTACTCCAAAAGCGTCTGCGCAGTACAATTGTGACGTCAACGAGCGAGAAGCTGACACCTGGCGGGCAGAGCGGGAATTGCAGAAGCCTGCGACGAATGACGTCACTGACAGAGGACGAGTTGATGTATATATGGGGGGAGGGGGAGTCACACATATAAATGTATATATCTATAAAGGAAGACGAGGTGATGTATATATGGGGGGAGGGGGAGTCACACACACACAATATATATATATATATATATATATATATATATATACATATATACATATATATATACATATATACACAGGAGGATGAGGTGATGTATACACATGTATGTATGTATCTATATGTATACAT
>CAMRHE010001271.1:0-55000 GCA_947044405.1 Leptodactylus fallax
GATCCAGATCCTACACCACACAGGAGAGAGGATAGATCCTCTATATACTACACCACACAGGAGAGAGGACAGATCCTCTGTATACTACACCACACAGGAGAGAGGACAGATCCTCTATATACTACACCGCACAGGACAGATCCTCTATATACTACACCACACAGGACAGATCCTCTATATACTACACCACACAGGACAGGACAATCCTCTATATACTACACCGCACAGGAGAGAGGACAGATCCTCTGTATACTACACCACACAGGACAGATCCTCTGTATACTACACCACACAGGACAGATCCTCTATATACTACACCACACGGAGGACAGATCCTCTATATACTACACCACACAGGACAGATCCTCTATATACTACACCGCACAGGAGAGAGGACAGATCCTCTATATACTACACCACACAGGAGAGAGGACAGATCCTCTATATACTACACCACACAGGAGAGAGGACAGATCCTCTATATACTACACCACATAGGAGGGACAGATCCTCTATATACTACACCGCACAGGAGAGAGGACAGATCCTCTATATACTACACCGCACAGGAGAGAGGACAGATCCTCTATATACTACACCACACAAGAGGACAGATCCTCTATATACTACACCACACAGGAGAGAGGACAGATCCTCTATATACTACACCACACAGGAGAGAGGACAGATCCTCTATATACTACACCACACAGGAGAGAGGACAGATCCTCTATATACTACACCACACAGGAGAGAGGACAGATCCTCTATATACTACACCACACGGGAGAGAGGACAGATCCTCTATATACTACAGCACACAGGAGAGAGGACAGATCCTCTATATACTACACAGCACAGGACAGATCCCCTATATACTACACCACACAGGAGAGAGGACAGATCCTCTATATACTACACCACACAGGAGAGAGGACAGATCGTCTATATACTACACCACACAGGAGAGAGGATAGATCCTCTATATACTACACCACATAGGACAGATCCTCTATATACTACACCGCACAGGAGAGAGGACAGATCCTCTATATACTACACCGCACAGTAGAGAGGACAGATCCTCTATATACTACACCACACAGGACAGATCCTCTATATACTACACCACACAGGACAGATCCTCTATATACTACACCACACGGGAGAGAGGACAGATCCTCTATATACTACACCACACAGGAGAGAGGACAGATCCTCTATATACTACACCACATAGGACAGATCCTCTATATACTACACCGCACAGGAGAGAGGACAGATCCTCTATATACTACACCACACAGGACAGATCCTCTATATACTACACCACACAGGACAGATCCTCTATATACTACACCACACTGGACAGATCCTCTATATACTACACCACACAGGAGAGAGGACAGATCCTCTATATACTACACCACACAGGAGAGAGGACAGATCCTCTATATACTACACCACACAGGACAGATCCTCTATATACTACACCGCACAGGAGAGAGGACAGATCCTCTATATACTACACCGCACAGTAGAGAGGACAGATCCTCTATATACTACACCACACAGGACAGATCCTCTATATACTACACCACACAGGACAGATCCTCTATATACTACACCACACAGGAGAGAGGACAGATCCTCTATATACTACACCACACAGGAGAGAGGACAGATCCTCTATATACTACACCACAGAGGACAGAGGACAGATCCTCTATATACTACACCGCACAGGAGAGAGGACAGATCCTCTATATACTACACCGCACAGGACAAATCCTCTATATACTACACCGCACAGGAGAGAGGACAGATCCTCTATATACTACACCACACAGGAGAGAGGACAGATCCTCTATATACTACACCACACAGGAGAGAGGACAGATCCTCTATATACTACACCACACAGGAGAGAGGACAGATCCTCTATATACTACACCACACGGGAGAGAGGACAGATCCTCTATATACTACACCACACAGGAGAGAGGACAGATCCTCTATATACTACACAGCACAGGACAGATCCCCTATATACTACACCACACAGGAGAGAGGACAGATCCTCTATATACTACACCACACAGGAGAGAGGACAGATCGTCTATATACTACACCACACAGGAGAGAGGATAGATCCTCTATATACTACACCACACAGGAGAGAGGACAGATCCTCTATATACTACACCGCACAGGAGAGAGGACAGATCCTCTGTATACTACACCACACAGGAGAGAGGACAGATCCTCTATATACTACACCGCACAGGACAGATCCTCTATATACTACACCACACAGGACAGATCCTCTATATACTACACCACACAGGACAGATCCTCTATATACTACACCACACAGGACAGATCCTCTATATACTACACCACACAGGAGAGAGGACAGATCCTCTATATACTACACTACACAGGAGAGAGGACAGATCCTCTATATACTACACCACACAGGACAGATCCTCTATATACTACACCACACAGGAGAGAGGACAGATCCTCTATATACTACACCGCACAGGAGAGAGGACAGATCCTCTGTATACTACACCACACAGGACAGATCCTCTGTATACTACACCACACAGGACAGATCCTCTATATACTACACCACACAGGACAGATCCTCTATATACTACACCACACAGGACAGATCCTCTATATACTACACCACACAGGACAGATCCTCTATATAGTACACTGCACACTACATAAGAGAGCTGACAGTTTCCCTGACAAAACCCCAAAAAGGGGTTTTTAAAAAAAAAATTAATAAAATAAGGCCGCCCCTTTTTAATTAAAAAAAAAAATTTTATGGGGGGGCCCCCTTGAAAAAAAAAAGTATCTTAAAACTTTAATTTCTACTTGCCAACAAAAGACAAAGACTCTGGCATATGTGCATTGCAAGGAGAGAGCTGATTGTTAGCGAAAGCAACCCTGAGGCACAGGACCATGTGTTTAATGTTAAATCCAGCTCTGGATTCATGTATTTGTCATGCGGCATTTCAATGCAACCATAAATCATTGGCATTATAACAAGAATACTGTCACCGATTATGTTCTGCAGTTCTGACCCGAAGAGTCTTAATCCTACAATATGGAACATTTATGAAAACCGAGGAGATAAACTGCCTATAGCCGACCCCACGGAATCTCCTTGAAGGCAGATTGTAGCTGTGATAACAGAGTAGTTTTAGTGCCTGTTCTACACAAAGACATAAGGATCAACACAGATAATTTTTTGGCATCCTGTTCACATTTTCCCCTCCAAAACTATAAAACTGCTTAGAAAATATAAGTGTGTAAAGATAAAGTCATTAAAATGTGTTTCCCAAATGTCTACAATTCATGTGACATAAAATAAAGTAAACTTCCAATTATTCTTGTTTAAAAATATTTTTATACACAGCTCCTATGCAGATTTATGTGTCTCCATGGTTACAGACTACAAACAAACCCTGTGTAGTCTGACCTTGAATTTTTTTTAACCCCTAGTCCATACTCACCTGTTCATATGGGGATCCAATAGTCTCCATTAGGGTCTCCATTTTTTAATTTACTTTCTGATTGGCTGATGCGCTCATGTTCAGACCAAAGGTCAGGAAGACTGGGGACCCAAACAGAGACTCCCCGCAGGATCCCCAGCTGAACGGACAGGTGAGTATGTGCTGTTTATTATTTTAAGCCTCTCCTGGGGTTAATTCATTCCCTTTACCACAGACAGGGTTTGTTTGTAGTCTATTACCACGGAGATACACACATTCACAAAAGGAGCTGTATACAGTAAACGGTAGTAGATTTTTAAACTATTTACAAAGTTGCTCCATTTTCCGTTTTAAAATGTGTGGAGCAATAAAAAGGGTTTCAAAAGTGTTCATTCCTTTAAAGGAAACCTGTCAGGGCAATTTGCGACACTAAACCACCCACAGGTTCTCATGGATTGGGGGTTTAGTGTCTCAAATTGTCCTGTTATAACACAATCAACAGTTGCATTAAAAACAAAAAATCTTTATACTCACCTATCAGCCGTACTCCCTGTGAAGCAAAAGGCGTAAAGATCAGCTTCAGTGCACATGCGCCGGACCACAGGGAAGCCAGGGTGTACACCTCGGCATCACTGAAGAACAATGCGGGTGCTGGGAGCACCAGAGATGAGTCCGATGAGACTCATAGGACTCATGTCTAGTTAATGCGGTCACGGATTGCGTTATTACAGGGCGATTTGAGACATAAAGCCCTGTGGGTGGTTTAGTGTCCCAAATCGCCCTAACAAGTTCCCTTTAAAAATAAAATCTACCCATTTGTGCCATAGTTTGGAGACCTCTGGAATAGAAGGAGTTGTCTCTTCCTCTCATTCATCTTTCCCGGGTTCCATATGAGACATTACTAATAGACATTTAGCTAGTAATGCCTTTTAAATAAATTAACTGGTTATTCTACCGACTTCTCCCTGTCATGGAGGAACTTGGTTTCTTCTATATATAATTCAGTATTGAGTATTTAAGTCAACCTGAGATATATAGTTAGGGACAAGTCTGTCCAGTTTTAGATTTCTCAAGTCTCCTCTAGGGAACCCTTTGCTGAGCTCTCAGAACATCTCCTCATATCCTCAATTTGCATGCACTCGTCCTAATTAGTAATAACTTGGCAGCACAATGTGTGATCTGCATTGCAGACTCAGGGTTAACGTCTTATAGAGAAAATTTGCATTTCGGGGTCAATTACCGTCACTTGTAAAAAGTGTTATTTCTTCTTCATAAAATGCATTTTAAAGACTTTAATTGTATCAGGATTGTTGAGAATTGATCAGGGAGTTTTATCCTGGAGCGCTTGAAACAACTAAGGAAAAAGACCTAAGTGGGGGAATTAATCCCCATTAAAGCGATAAAATAGATTTTTTTTTAAATAATTTAAAATAAATAATTTTTTTCTAAAATTTAAAACTTTTAAATTTAAAATTGGAATACAATGAGCAGCAGTGTATGTAGAAAACTTTAAACCTGAACGGGAAGAGACAATGGTTTAGGTACATGAAGGTAATTCATGGAGATTGTACTGCTGGGATTTCCTACTGGGAGAGAGAACTGCTTCATTCACAATCTGGATTCTGAGATTCTCACACAGCTGCTCTTAAGGTTTTTGGTTATGTGCTGCTAATTGGCTGGATGTCGTTCAGCCGCTGATCAGTGCTTAAAGAGGATTTTTCACTACCTCCATCTACTCGGGTTCTTTGCACCCTTTAATAGCTGTCTCTCCATTGATTCCAGCACAGTTGGAATTTTCTCTCTAGCCCCCACCCGTTCCTGAGCAATCACTGCTGTTAGTTTCTTTGCCTGATATGCTATCTAGACTCCCTAATGTCCAGAGGGTGATGTCAGACAGGAGAAGGTAAGGGGACGTGACTCAGGGCTCATAGGTGGCCAGTATTAGAGCTGAGAATCACACCCCCTTGTCTGCTCCTGCCTGACATCACCCATTTGACATTAGAGAGTCTAGATAGCATATTAGGAAACAAAACTAACTGCACTGATTACTCGAGAGTGGTGGGGGCTAGAGAAAACATTCCAACTGCACCCGAATCAGTGGAGGGGCGGCTATTAATATCTGAAGATAATTGGTACTGATGACCTATCTGCAGGATAGGATGTCAATATCAGATCGATCGGGGTCCTACACCCAGACCCTGTACTGATCAGCTGATGTGGCTGCCATATATAAGGTATACAGCTAGCAGCAGTCTTGCTTCAATTGAAGTGAATGGGAGTTCCAGGCACCACCACTACAGTGTGCGGACAGGAAAGCAACCTATAGAGCTCTGTATATTGTAGTGGTGGTTATGGTGAACAGGAGCAGCGCTGCTTCTGGCTGTATAACTTATATATGGCTTCTGGTGGCTGCATCTGCTGACCAGTGTGGGCTTGGGCTATCAAATCCCAAATTGATCTGATTTTGATGACCTATCCTGTGGATAGGTTATCTGTATCAATTATCTTCAGATCCTGGACAACCCCTTTAATAACATCTGCTGAACCTTCCTGCTGTGAGAGGGGCAGAGAGAGCTGCTGCAATGTCTGAATTTTGACTTGTTAACTTGGCTCTTACAAAACTTTTTGCTGACATGCATTTGATTGGCTGGATGTCATTCAGCTGCAGAATGGTGCTTTGGATTGTACTGGGACTTCCTGCTGGGAGAGATGCAGAGAGAGCTTTGTCACATGTAGCCATTCACAATGCTGTCAAATTGAGCCCAGACTGATAGATAGGGTCACTGTTATTTTCTGGGGTCCAGAAGAGTAAGACTTGCTTATAGTTTCTGATCTTCACTGTCAAAATGTGTCTGGTCGCCATGGAAAGACACACAAAATGTATTCATGGTGATTTTTCGTGGCCTCCATCATTCTCTAATTCGGCAGATGAGATTTAGAGATGTTTGTCCAGCGCCATTAATTGCATCCCATTCGCTCGCTCCTGCAGCCGGTGCAATCAGTACATAAAACAGCAGGTGAGCGAAGCAGACGACGGCCTCCCGCCGGGCGCTCGCTCTGCCCTCTCTCTGGAATACTCTCAGCAGGCGGCCATTTACCTCTTTTCCTCCAATCTTTTAGTCACATTGACCTAATTAACCTGCAAATCTTTTGTATTAATTTGCATATAATATTGATGTGATGAGACGTTCATCTCATTTCTACACGACTGACGTGGCCATCTCTTAGCTGCAAGATTTCTGCCATATTAATGCACAAATCTTTGACTGGCAGCCATAAGCACATGGCTGGGCCCAGACGTGACTGCCACTGTCTGCACCCTTAGTGGCAGAGACCCATTGGGGAGAGGTGGTGTGCCCTCGTAGAGTCCACTAATATGAGAACCTGACCCATGTCAGACCCCATGGGAACTACACTGAGGTGCAGCGGTAGCAGGTCCTGGGACTGGGGCAGCCCAAAGACCCCTCTGCCAAAAAGTATGTTCCACTTATACAAATGTCACATGGTAAGTGGGAACCAACCCAGTTACAGATTTTGTATAGGGAGCCCAAAAACAACTTTGCAAGACCCCTGCTGCCTAATATTGTAACAAGATGCGAGTATGCGCGCAGAACAGTCAGCAATGCTCTTAAAGGGAATGTATCGCCAAATTTGTATCATATTTTCTAATCTGTTTCTATTTTCTGATTGTAGATTTTTTTAAATTCTGTTTCCTGTCCATGTTTATGGGGGCGGCCATCTTACCTGAGCTTCTCCTCTGCACTGTTAACAGCATTTAGTGATCTACTTTACAGCACAGACATGCAACAGGTTGTTGAGGTCTATGGTGGAGTTTTCTAGGCATGCTCTGTTCAGGGAGCGGGAGGAGATAAGATGTAACATCATCTATTGTCAGTAGTGATGTAATGATGGCTCAGTGGTGTTACCTATAGCGGTGCTATCTTCTATTGCAATCTATTGTAAAACTCAAACAGAATTGGCAAGTGTCAGTCTATTATTTGGCTTAGTGGTCTGTGTGAAAATTACATGATATAGTACTTTTTTAATATGGATGGTGACATGGAAAATTAAAAAAAATATATATGAAAAATTCTAAAAAATATTTCTAACATAAAAGCTTTAAAGAAGTAGGTCATTCTCTGGTGAGACATTCCCTTTAAGTCCATCAGCCATATTGAAAATGGTGATGAATAGAAACACAGGGGGAAATTTATCAATCTCTCTACCCCAGTTTCAAAGGGATCATATTGTGGTGCACATTTGGTGCAAGGCCAAGAATGCATCACATCTCCCATTCTGCGCCTTGCTCACCACATTGGGGCGGCCTGGGCAGGGGATCCTTGGCCCGACATTATAGCTCCCAACCATCCTGGATCCGGCGGGATAGTCCCGATTTTACACTGTTGTCCCGCCATCTCGGATAGCTTACGGTTTGCCCCTGAAGTGTTTTCCTTGGTAACAAACTTTGCCCCGATCCACCGGCTCTTATCTCAGGTCTTCCATGCTCAGTTTCCTCCCCCAAGGCTCACATGTCGCGCGACACTTCCGCTGAGCCAGGAGAGGAGACTGAACTCATGCGACCTATGAGCCGCCTCCTCTACAGCCCAGCACAGACTTTATGTGGGGGCATATAATATTAGGATGACTGTAAGAACATTATACTGTGTGGGGAGCACAAAGATAAATGGATGGGAAAGGGCGGAGTCAATTTAGAAGTGGGTGGAGCTAAATTTGCCGCAGCGCGCCGCACATTTTATCCCTCTTTCTGTCCTTTAAAAGTTGGGAGGTATGCCGACATATTTATTATAACTCCCAGCAGTTCTTTAGCACAACTTCCTATCTGGTGCACGGGTGTGCGACTCATCTACAATATAACATGGCGGCTTTTCCAGCAGTCCTATGTAAAAGCTGATGTGACATCAGTTTGATTGTCGCCACATTGCAAGTCTGCTCTGCTAAATCTGACAAACTCCTCTGCCGCTCCATGTGACATACTTAGCCCCAGTACGATACATCCATTGATCCGATGCTGGCGTCACTTTGTTTGCCTCCTGTTCGCCGCGCTCTCCGTTCTGCGCTCTCCTCTCCACTTTTCTCATTTCACACTCACTTTCCTCTTCCACATCTCCTCCCTTATCTCTCTAATACTGAGTCAGTAATATCCCCTTTACATATGGATTTAGGCAGCTCAGTCCAAAGCAGTAATGCAGCCTCCCCATTGGCTCTGATCTTGTTACGCGTGACTTTGTATAGGGCGCTACACGTAGCTGCACCCTCCTGATTTCTAAAGCTCTCCCTCTGCGCCTCGCTGCCAACAATCCTGCTTTGTTCCCCATCCAAGAGACTTATCTCTCACTTCCACTAACTGGCATCCTGCCGGCTAAATCCCACCACTGAACCCGAGACAAACTTGTTCCAGGAGTCACGCGACACACCACCGTATTCCCATCTAACGCCGCCATCTGGCTGCCGATAACACGTCGTCTGGACCGGCCGCCGCTAACTGCCCCCATTTACAATGCAAATCTGCAAATTGCTTGTGTCTTCTATTAAACAAAAACCTGCGAGCAGAAGTGGAGGCGACAATGAGGGATCATTATCTAAGAGAAGCCTCCCGGCGTCCCTATGGAGGGACACTTACACATTACAGGCACAGTTTTGTCTTCAAGACAAGCTTCTGCGTCTTGCCAATCCATTGAATACAAATTAACATAAAACGCGGCTTATTGTGCATTGCTACAGATACCGTGAAAAGGTGCAACAGGCCGGCGGAGGCAGCGAGTCCATAGAGTGGCAGAGAGTGAATGGCGGTCACAGCCACAGCAACAGGAGCGGGGCAGGGATGGCGCAGACCTCTAGGCAAACACCTGAAATACACAATGAGGGTGACCCACATATTGGTGCCGCCCCATTATTCCAATGTCAGCCTGCTATAGCCATTCCATATCAGACAATCACATGATGGAATATAATATAATATAATGGAATATAATATAATGAAATATAATGGAATTTATAGTGCAATTATTATTTATGTATACAATATAATGTAATTAGGTATGTGCACAATATTACAGCATTATTTGTGTACTACATAATGGCATTAGTCACATATACAGCCTAGCAGTATTATTTGTATGTACTATATAACAGCATTAACTATGTGTATAATGTAGCAGTATTATTTATGTGTACTATATAATGGCTTTTATGTGTACAGTGTGGCAGTGTTATTTATATACATTATATTATGTCATTAGTTATGTGTACAGTGTGGCAGCATTATTTTTGTACTAAATAACGGCATTAGTCACATGTACAATGTGACAGTATTATTCATGTTGACTAAAGAATGGCATTAGTTCAGTTATGTGTACAGTATGGAAGTATTATTTATGTGTACTATATAATGTCCATAGTTATATGTACTATATAATGTCTAGTTATGTGTACAGTATGGCAGTATTATTTATGTGTGCTATATAATGTCATTAGTTATGTGTATATCATGGCAGTATGATTTATGTGTGATATATAATGTCCATAGTTATATGTACTATATAATGTCTTTAGTTATGTGCACAGTATGGCAGTATTATTTATGTGTGGTATATAATGTCATTAGTTATGTGTATACTATGGCAGTATTATTTATGTGTGGTATATAATGTCATTAGTTATGTCTACACTATGGCAGTATAATTTATGTGTGGTATATGTCATTATTTATGTGTTGAGTATGACAGCATAATCTACATACACTGAATAGTGACATTTCACATTCATGGTATAAATAAATGCATCTACATAACCAAACCCATGAACCTCCTTCTTGAGAAAATCCTGCGTACAGCATATTACTGATACTATGGATGGACGTATTATTGTGCATGTAGTAATATTGCTTTATTCTGGCACCTGATAACCTGCGGCATTAATCACAGAACTGTCTCATCTTCTACTAATTGTATTCTGGATTTGCTAAATGCTCAGGACTTGTCACATTTTGCTGAATTTGGATTGGCCGCTAATAAAGGGCATTGCTTCTAAACATCTGTTAATCTGGCGTCCATGGGACTACAGGAATTTTATTGTCTGTCTGTTACACATTTTGCAATCTGACTACTACGGTGCAGGCTTGGCTTCCCCTGGCTGCAGATCCTCCCTGTTTTTCTTAGACTTGATATTGTGCAGCATGAAGCAGCATTTTGTGTTTGTAGTTGCAGTACGGTTCGGGGACACACTTGGCGGAGTGCGGAGAGACAACAGATTGGCACCGCATCCTGCCTGACAGCATCTACTGTACATGGCCCTGGCAGGGCTCAGACCGCAGACTGCCAAAGACATTTCAGCAACATTTATAGGAACAGACTCTCAGCTATCATATGTCACCGTCTGCCCCTTCTGTACCAGCGGCGGGGACTAAATATCAGCGCAATGTGAATGCCAGGTCGCTGACAAGAGCCATCTTCACATTGGGCCCTGAAGATTAGGTAAAGGTGGCCTCTGAGAGGTCGGCCTGTAGATAAGGACAGGATTCATCATTTAGACACCTGCTAAACAGATGCAGACAGGTAAAGATTTTGACCCTATCTGTGCACAACCTGCTCATCATAAAGTGCCCCCTGGTGGTTATACATGAAGACCTCACCAGTGCCCCAAAACCCTCAGTGCTTTATGCCCTAGACTAGTCCTTGCTGGGATGTTTTTGTGCATTAGTCCATTTTACCCCTGGTGCCTCCTCATTACTCTGTACAGTCCTTTACCGGGGGCAAATAATTAGTTTCATGCCCTATCCCCATATCTAAATACTGTGACCAAGGCAAAGTGGCATGTTGGTGCACCCTGCACCTGGAGCACAAGACCCACCAGCCCCATCTGTGACCAAAAGTACCTTGTGCCAAATCTGCTCCACAATATCATCCCCCTACACTAGAAACTGGTAGATGGGTTTTCTGGCTTTATGTGTGCAAAACACATCAGCAGCAGCGGCAGCAGCACAAATCTCTGCTAGTCTGCTACAATGTATCAGTCTGGAGTCGGGGATGTTTAACTCACAGAGCATTGTCTAGATACAATGTATCAGCTGAGAGCAGGACTAGCTATGTGCAGGGTCACTGCCAATGAATGGAGATTTCTGATGAGAAATTGACATAGAAAATATATTAGAAAGTCGTAGAACTTTACATTATACAATATAGAACCAAAAGAGAACAAAATAGATATCACAGATAGACAATGTCTGCACTTATAGCAAAGGTAGATAGATAGATAGATAGATAGATAGATATGAGATAGATAGATAGATAGATTGAGATAGATAGATAGATAGTATGAGATAGATAGATATATAGATAGATAGATATGAGATAGATAGATATGAGATAGATAGATAGATATGAGATAGATAGATATGAGATAGATAGATAGATAGATAGATAGATAGATAGATAGATATGAGATAGATAGATAGATAGATAGATAGATAGGAGATAGATAGATATGAGATAGATTGAGATAGATAGATAGATAGATAGATAGTAGATAGATAGATATGGAGATAGATATGGGATAGATAGATAGTATGAGATAGATATATATGATAGATAGATAGATATGATAGATAGATAGATAGATATGAGATAGATAGATAGATAGATAGATAGATAGATATGAGATAGATTAAGATAGATAGATAGATAGATAGATAGATATGAGATAGATAGATAGATAGATAGATAGATAGATAGATAGATAGATATGAGATAGAGATATAGATAGATAAATAGATTGATTTTGGTCACACTATCTATCTTACATAAGTGGTGTAGTAGTAGAGGGGTTAATCTGGAACATTCAGTATTTTACTGAAAGCTCCCCAATCTCATTACAGAGCCCCCTCCTCATCAGGTCATCTGCGCTGTATTTAATGAGACCAGAAAATATTATTTCACTCCTGAAATTTCTCCAAAGGAGCGAGTTAGTGGAGGATTGTCAATGAGCGATGTGAGTGGTATGATAATGGTAAAGAAATATTCATTTGAAAAATTCAATATTCTTTTGGATCAAAGAACGGGGAGTCAGGATTACTGAGAGAGTTTTAACCGCAATCCCGAGGGCCCCAAAACTATCCTGTAAACTCCAGCAATGTGCACACTGACAGCATGCAAATCTGAGGGTTTAACTCCTGCTGGGTCAAGTGGAATACCATGTAATTGCCGATGAGACCCGATTGTACAGAGCGGACACAGGAAATCCCAATATTCATTAACCGGGAGAAATTCACTTTAATAAGAATCACAAAATGTCTTAAAGTTTTCTGTATATCTTTATTTTACCTCTCTGCACCCCATGATAATATACTGAAATAATGAGAGCAAAGAGGATCTACAGTCATATGTGCAAACACCCATACCCATATAAAATTCTGCCAACAGGGGGCAGTATGATAATAGTTATATTGCACATAGGAGCAGTATTATAGTAGTTATATTCTTGTACATAGGAGCAATATTATAGTAGCTATATTCTTGTACATAGGAGCAGTATTATAGTAGTTATATTCCTGTATATAGGAGGCAGTATTATAGTAATTATATTCTTGTATATAGGAGTAGTATTATAGTAGTTATATTCTTGTACATAGGAGCAGTATTATAGTAGTTATATTCTTGTACATAGGAGCAGTATTATAGTAGTTATATTCTTGTACATAGGAGCAGTATTATAGTAGTTATATTCTTGTACATAGGAGCAGTATTATAGTAGTTATATTCTTGTACATAGGAGTAGTATTATAGTAGTTATATTCTTGTACATAGGAGCAGTATTATAGTAGTTATATTCTTGTACATAGGAGCAGTATTATAGTAGTTATATTCTTGTACATAGGGGGTAGTATTATAGTAGTTATATTCTTGTACATAGGGGCAGTATTATAGTAGTTATATTCTTGTACATAGGAGGTAGTATTATAGTAGTAATATTCTTGTACATAGGAGGTAGTATTATAGTAGTTATATTCTTGTACATAGGGGGTAGTATTATAGTAGTTATATTCTTGTACATAGGGGTAGTATTATAGTAGTTATATTCTTGTACATAGGAGCAGTATTATAGTAGTTATATTCTTGTACATAAGAGTAGTATTATAGTAGTTATATTCTTGTACATAGGAGGTAGTATTATAGTAGTTATATTCTTGTACATAGGGTCAGTATTATAGTAGTTATATTCTTGTACATAGGAATAGTATTATAGTAGTTATATTCTTGTACATAGGGGCAGTATTATAGTAGTTATATTCTTGTACATAGGGGCAGTATTATAGTAGTTATAGTCTTGTACATAGGAGTAGTATTATAGTAGTTATATTCTTGTACATAGGAGGCATAATTATAGTAGTTATAGTCTTGTACATAGGGGGAGGTATTATAGTAGTTATATTCTTGTACATAGGAGCAGTATTATAGTAGTTATATTATTGTACATAGGAGTAGTATTATAGTAGTTATATTCTTGTACATAGGAGTAGTATTAAAGTAGCTATTTTCTTGTACATAGGAGCAGTATTATAGTAGTTATATTCTTGTACATAGGGGGCGGTATTATAGTAGTTATATTCTTGTACATAGGAGCAGTATTATAGTAGTTATATTCTTGTACATAGGAGTAGTATTATAGTAGTTATATTCTTGTACATAGGAGCAGTATTATAGTAGTTATATTCTTGTACATAGGAGTGGTATTATAGTAGTTATATTCTTGTACATAGGAGCAGTATTATAGTAGTTATATTCTTGTACATAGGAGCAGTATTATAGTAGTTATATTCTTGTACATAGGAGTAGTATTATAGTAGTTATATTCTTGTACATAGGAGTAGTATTATAGTAGTTATATTCTTGTACATAGGAGCAGTATTATAGTAGTTATATTCTTGTACACAGGGGCAGTATTATAGTAGTTATATTCTTGTACATAGGAGTAGTATTATAGTAGTTATAGTCTTGTACATAGGAGGTAGTATTATAGTAGTTATATTCTTGTACATAGGGGGCAGTATTATAGTAGTTATATTCTTGTACATAGGGGCAGTATTATAGTAGTTATATTCTTGTACATAGGAGTAGTATTATAGTAGTTATATTCTTGTACATAGGAGCAGTATTATAGTAGTTATATTCTTGTACATAGGGGCAGTATTATAGTAGTTATATTCTTGTACATAGGAGCAGTATTATAGTAGTTATATTCTTGTACATAGGAGGTAGTATTATAGTAGCTATATTCTTGTACATAGGAGCAGTATTATAGTAGTTATATTCTTGTACATAGGAGGTAGTATTATAGTAGTTATATTCTTGTACAGAGGAGCAGTATTATAGTAGTTATATTCTTGTACATAGGAGCAGTATTATAGTAGTTATATTCTTGTACATAGGAGCAGTATTATAGTAGTTATATTCTTGTACATAGGAGCAGTATTATAGTAGTTATATTCTTGTACATAGTAGTATTATAGTAGTTATATTCTTGTACATAGGAGCAGTATTATAGTAGTTATATTCTTGTACATAGGGGCAGTATTATAGTAGTTATATTCTTGTACATAGGAGTAGTATTATAGTAGTTATATTCTTGTACATAGGAGTAGTATTATAGTAGTTATATTCTTGTACATAGGAGTAGTATTATAGTAGTTATATTCTTGTACATAGGAGCAGTATTATAGTAGTTATATTCTTGTACATAGGAGCAGTATTATAGTAGTTATACTCTTGTACATAGGAGGCAGTATTATAGTAGTTATATTCTTGTACATAGGAGCAGTATTATAGTAGTTATATTCTTGTACATAGGAGCAGTATTATAGTAGCTATATTCTTGTACATAGGAGTAGTATTATAGTAGTTATATTCTTGTACATAGGAGTAGTATTATAGTAGTTATATTCTTGTACATAGGAGCAGTATTATAGTAGTTATATTCTTGTACACGGGCAGTATTATAGTAGTTATATTCTTGTACATAGGAGTAGTATTATAGTAGTTATATTCTTGTACATAGGAGCAGTATTATAGTAGTTATATTCTTGTACACGGGCAGTATTATAGTAGTTATATTCTTGTACATAGGAGTAGTATTATAGTAGTTATAGTCTTGTACATAGGAGGTAGTATTATAGTAGTTATATTCTTGTACATAGGGGGCAGTATTATAGTAGTTATATTCTTGTACATAGGGGCAGTATTATAGTAGTTATATTCTTGTACATAGGAACAGTATTATAGTAGTTATATTCTTGTACATAGGGGCAGTATTATAGTAGTTATATTCTTGTACATAGGAGTAGTATTATAGTAGTTATATTCTTGTACATAGGGAGCAGTATTATAGTAGTTATATTCTTGTACATAGGAGTAGTATTATAGTAGTTATATTCTTGTACATAGGAGCAGTATTATAGTAGTTATATTCTTGTACATAGGGGCAGTATTATAGTAGTTATATTCTTGTACATAGGAGCAGTATTATAGTAGTTATATTCTTGTACATAGGAGGTAGTATTATAGTAGCTATATTCTTGTACATAGGAGCAGTATTATAGTAGTTATATTCTTGTACATAGGAGGTAGTATTATAGTAGTTATATTCTTGTACATAGGAGGTAGTATTATAGTAGTTATATTCTTGTACATAGGAGCAGTATTATAGTAGTTATATTCTTGTACATAGGAGCAGTATTATAGTAGTTATATTCTTGTACATAGTAGTATTATAGTAGTTATATTCTTGTACATAGGGGCAGTATTATAGTAGTTATATTCTTGTACATAGGAGCAGTATTATAGTAGTTATATTCTTGTACATAGGAGTAGTATTATAGTAGTTATATTCTTGTACATAGGAGCAGTATTATAGTAGTTATATTCTTGTACATAGGGGCAGTATTATAGTAGTTATATTCTTGTACATAGCGGCAGTATTATAGTAGTTATATTCTTGTACATAGGGACAGTATTATAGTAGTTATATTCTTGTACATAGGAGCAGTATTATAGTAGTTATAGTCTTGTACATAGGGGCAGTATTATGGTAATTATATTATTGTACTTGCAGTATAGTGACTATAGCTGTTGATAGTCATTGATAAGAACATTGTGTGCTTTCTTTTGACCCTTATGACATTTTTGTTCAGAGTATTTTGTACGTCCTTCTCTGAGACATTTTCTATTTTTCTTCTGCATTTTACCTTTAACATCTACATCTGCGTCCGTTTTACTGACAGATACTTTCACTCGCTTCGGTCGAGTTGTCCAAAATTATGAATGACAGAAAGTTGACGATGTTCTCAGGTTGGAAAAATCCTGGAGCCCCAGAGGGTGAGGATTTGGGCATCTCCATGTATGAATTTACAATGGAATATATTTATTCTGTTTTAGAATTTCCCTGGAGGATTTCCTCTGACATGAAGACTCTTGTATTTGCTTGTACTTGGTGTAACATCTACATTAGGACTGAAAAACTGCACGAGAATGACACAGTCTGCATTGGTACACAAGAGACATTGTACTGTATATACATACACTGAACATTACAGAATGTGACATTAGGAAAAATCCATTAAAGGGGCCTTACACTTAAAGGGATTGTGCTGTTAGGGGCACTTATTTCCTATATACAATCCGTTGGTCCCCCAGTGATCTGGAGGACGAGGAACCGAAATCCCCCTAAGTCCTCCTTGTGAATGGAGCACCAGTGCACTTGCATGACTGATGTTCCATTCACTACTATGGGGCTGCCGAGACTGTAACCCCTGGCACCACTCGCAGCCCTATAGAATGGAGCGGTGGTCAGACAAGGGCACTGGTGCTCCATTCACATAGAGGCTTTAAGGGAACTTTAAGTCCCCCATCCTCCTGATCACTCGGGGACCCTTATCAGACACTTATCCCCTGTCTTACTTGAATAAGGGAACCCCTTTAAATGGCATATTGTGTTTCTGAACTAGGAACCTTCCTAATTCTTAAAGCATAGACTAAGTCTAATCTGCAAGGCTTTAACCCCTTCTCACCACAGTCGTTTTTCATTTTTGCATTTTCGTTTTTTTACGCCCCATGTTCCATAAACCATATCTTTTTATGTTTCCATTCACACAGTTGTAGAGGGACATCATCTTTCCTAATAGTACCCTTTAATATTTAATATTCCGCATCGTGTATTGAGAAGCCATACAACTTTTTATATTTCCATATATGGGGCTGCTTATGGTGTGTTTTTTTTCGGTTCGGCTCTTTTGATTTTTTTTTTTTCCCCTCCACGGCGTTCAACATACGGGAAAAATATTTGACGTTTGTAGGCGTTTTCGGACCCATGAATACCTAATGTGTGTGTTTTTCACATTATTTTTGTACTTTTACATGTATTCTAAGGATAGGGGGTGACTTGAATTTTTAATACTTTTGTTTTTTTTTATTTTATTTTTTCTATATATATTTTTTAACTTACCCGGGGGTCTGATCACTTATATAATGTATTGTAAAATATCGCCACGTCTATTACTGGCTGATTAGAGCAGCCTGTAATAGAACATATTGCCAGACAAGCCTGAGAGCTTTCAATAGACTGGCAATCCACCCCAAAATGGGCGCCGCTGGGAAAATGGCTTTGACGCGCCTGGGGGGGGGGGGGGAAGGGGTTAATGCCAGTTCTACGCTGTAAAATACAGCAGAGTTCTGGCGACTATGGCTATGGACTATTAGTACTATTACAGCAGATGTCGGGAAGGGGTTAAATACATGTGGTTCAGCAATTATTAGTAAGTTTTGCTATCTCTATCTGCGGTCTGTGGGGTTCTGTAGAAGTAAGGATCCTGACAATGATCAGGTCTTAGGAGCTTCTCTCATCTTAGAAGTCCAGGAACAATCCTTCCTCTCGGTGCTCCTAAGGCTCTGTAGGAGCAGATTGCTCTCTCTGTAACTGCCCATAACTCCGCAATGTCAATTCCTTCAATCTCCTTTCGGATATCATGCTTCTTGCCTACAGACATTGACTCCTGTGGTGACAAACTCAGTTGACAGCCCAAGCTTTGTATCAGACACGGAGCTCATGTAGACGCTGCTACTTATCTGCAGGACATTACAAGTTTCTCCATATCTTCTATTCACTCACTCGTCTCCCGTAAAGATCACATAACAGATGTCTTCACCTTTTTTTTATTCCAAAATATTACAATCTCCCATTTTCTTCACGTTCTCTTCCTCGTAAATCAATGCAGAAGAATTACTCACACTCCCGGTGCACAGCACTAAAACCAGATCCTTAAAGGAGAAACTATCAGCTAAAATGTCATCAGAACCTTAGTGGCAAGAAAGGACAATTATTTCTATTCAACATTAGATATTACTGTGTATACCGAATAAATATACATCATCTATACCAGAAATTGTAACATCTACTGTAAGAAGAGAACACAAGGCAAATAGCAGGTATAAGAACATAACTATTATAATACTGCCCCCTATGTAGAAGAATATAACTACTATAATACTGCCTCCTATGTACAAGAATATAACTACTATAATACTGCTCCTATGTACAAGAATATAACTACTATAATACTGCTCCTATGTACAAGAATATAACTACTATAATACTACTATGTACAAGAATATAACTACTATAATACTACTCCTATGTACAAGAATATAACTACTATAATACTGCCTCCTATGTACAAGAATATAACTACTATAATACTGCTCCTATGTACAAGAATATAACTACTATAATACTGCCCCCTATGTACAAGAATATAACTACTATAATACTGCTCCTATGTACAAGAATATAACTACTATAATACTACTATGTACAAGAATATAACTACTATAATACTGCTCCTATGTACAAGAATATAACTACTATAATACTACTCCTATGTACAAGAATATAACTACTATAATACTGCTCCTATGTACAAGAATATAACTACTATAATACTGCCCCTATGTACAAGAATATAACTACTATAATACTGCCCCTATGTACAAGAATATAACTACTATAATACTACTCCTATGTACAAGAATATAACTACTATAATACTGCTCCTATGTGCAAGAATATAACTACTATAATACTACCTCCTATGTAGAAGAATATAACTACTATAATACTGCCCCCTATGTACAAGAATATAACTACTATAATACTGCTCCTATGTACAAGAATATAACTACTATAATACTACTATGTACAAGAATATAACTACTATAATACTGCTCCTATGTACAAGAATATAACTACTATAATACTACTCCTATGTACAAGAATATAACTACTATAATACTGCTCCTATGTACAAGAATATAACTACTATAATACTGCCCCTATGTACAAGAATATAACTACTATAATACTGCCTCCTATGTACAAGAATATAACTACTATAATACTACTCCTATGTACAAGAATATAACTACTATAATACTGCTCCTATGTGCAAGAATATAACTACTATAATACTACTCCTATGTACAAGAATATAACTACTATAATACTGCTCCTATGTACAAGAATATAACTACTATAATACTGCCCCTATGTACAAGAATATAACTACTATAATACTACCTCCTATGTACAAGAATATAACTACTATAATACTGCTCGTATGTACAAGAATATAACTACTATAATACTACTCCCTATGTACAAGAATATAACTACTATAATACTGCACCTATATACAAGAATATAACTACTATAATACTGCTCCTATGTACAAGAATATAACTACTATAATACTGCTCCTATGTACAAGAATATAACTACTATAATACTGCTCCTATGTACAAGAATATAACTACTATAATACTGCTCCTATGTACAAGAATATAACTACTATAATACTGCTCCTATGTACAAGAATATAACTACTATAATACTGCTCCTATGTACAAGAATATAACTACTATAATACTGCTCCTATGTACAAGAATATAACTACTATAATACTACCCCCTATGTACAAGAATATAACTACTATAATACTACCTCCTATGTACAAGAATATAACTACTATAATACTGCTCCTATGTACAAGAATATAACTACTATAATACTGCTCCTATGTACAAGAATAACTACTATAATACCCCCCTATGTACAAGAATATAACTACTATAATACTGCTCCTATGTACAAGAATATAACTACTATAATACTGCTCCTATGTACAAGAATATAACTACTATAATACTGCTCCTATGACAAGAACAACTATGTACAAGAATATAACTACTATAATACTGCTCCTATGTACAAGAATATAACTACTATAATACTACTCCTATGTACAAGAATATAACTACTATAATACTGCTCCCTATGTACAAGAATATAACTACTATAATACTGCTCCTATGTACAAGAATATAACTACTATAATACTACCTCCTATGTACAAGAATATAACTACTATAATACTACCTCCTATGTACAAGAATATAACTACTATAATAGAGACCAATATCGGGACTCTATATCGTCTATGTGTATATATGACCCCATGGGGTTACTGACATTTGTGTACTTCTAGAATAGACTATAGGGGTCACATATTTCCTATGATGATCCATTTAATAATATAATGTACTGACCTGAGGTTTTTCACTCCTGGCAGGAGGATATGTTGATGGCTGTGACCCCCAGTCTGATGCGGTAATAACCTGCAGTAAGTTTGCTCCAAATCCCCTCCTTATTTCTCTTGTTCTACCACAAATTCAATTCCATCTGCGTCCTTAGTGCAGAGTCTGCGGCTGCAGCGGGAGAAGGACATGTTTATGCCCCGGGCCGTCTCTGATACCTCTCTGTGTTATTAAGTTACTTTATAGGACTTACATATCAGACATAATGGGTCAGTATATCAGTCACTGACACTCCGAGCTTAGAGGACATTTCTACTGAGAACCCTGGACTGAGAACGACAAATTCTCTACATGGGGGAGGGGTCTATATGGGTAATATATATGCAGCAATCTCCGGTCTGAGATTATAGGGTCCCACCAACATGGCTCTATTTCCCTCCTAACATCAACAAACTGCCCATCTCATTTGAGTCCCTATATTCACTAAAATCATGGCTGACCAGGTCATAGTCGTTCCTCTGCCATCATATCCATACACTCCTCTCCTGAAATACTCTGTGCTATGGTATGTTATAATTGATGATGTCACTGCCCTAGACCACAAAGGATGTTGTGATTGAATCCTTTATTCCCTGAGCCCACCAGGACATTGAGTATGTCTCTATCTTATACCACCAGGGATGTTATGAATAAATCCTTCATTGCCCTAGACCACCAGGGAAGTTCTTGTTCAATATGTCACTGTCCTGGACCACCAGGAAGGTTGTGATCAAATTCTTCACTGCCTGAGATCACCGGGGATGTTATAATTGAATATGTCACTTCTATAGACCACCAGGGATTCTATCAATGACTACTTTACTGACATAGGCCAGCAGGGATGTTATGATTGAATCCTACACTGCCCTCGAGCATCAGGGATGTTATAATACAATATGTCACTGCCCTAGACCACCAGGATGTTATTATTGATTCTGTCACTGCCCTAGACCACCAGGGATTTTATCATTGACTCCTTCCTTACTATAGACCACCAGGGATGTTATTATTGAATCTTAGACTGTTCTAGTCTACCAGGACTGATGTTATCATAGTCATATTGCCTGAGTCCAAGAAAACCACTTTAACCTTTTTTAGAACCTGAGCTCACAAGGGGTGGTACTGTGTCATCCTCATAGCCCTAGACCACCAGGGATGTTATTATTAACCCATTTACTGCATTATTTCACTGGGCATGTTACCACTAAGCCCTATACCACGCTTATCCCTTACCAGTAGTGATATTAACATTAACCGCTCAGATAGATGGATGGATGGATAGATAGATAGATAGATAGATAGATAGATAGATATTAGATAGATAGATATGAGATAGATACATATGAGATAGATAGATACATAGATACATCGAGTTAGATACATGAGATAGATAGTATTAGATAGTTAGATAGATAGTTAGATAGTTAGATAGATTAGATAGTTAGATAGATAGATAGATAGATAGATAGATAGATAGGATAGATAGATAGATAGATAGATAGATAGATGAGATAGATAGATAGATATTAGATAGATAGATATGAGATAGATAGATACATAGATACATCTGAGATAGATACATATGAGATAGATAGATATTAGATAGATAGATAGATAGATAGATAGATATTAGATAGATAGATAGATAGATAGATAGATAGATAGATAGGATAGATAGATAGATAGAGAGATAGATAGATAGATATTAGATAGATAGATAGATAGATAGATAGATAGTTGAGAGATAGATAGATATGAAATATATAGATAGATAGATAGATAGATATGAGATACAGTAGATAGATTGATAGATAGATAGATAGATAGATATGAGATAGATAGATAGATATGAGATATATAGATATGAGATAGATATATAGATAGATAGATATGATAGTAGATAGATAGATAGATAGATATGAGATACAGTAGATAGATAGATAGATAGATAGATAGATATGAGATAGATAGATATGAGATAGATAGATATGAGATAGAGTAGATAGATAGATAGATAGATAGATAGATAGATAGATATGAGATAGATAGATATGAGATAGATACATAGATAGATATGAGATATATATAGATAGGAGGTAGATAGATAGATAGATAGATATGAGATAGATAGGAGATAGATAGATATGAGATATATATAGATAGGAGATAGATAGATAGATAGATAGATAGATAGATAGATAGATAGATATGAGATAGATAGATGTTGTTTCTAAGTTTCAGCTTCTCTGCTGCCTATGTTGTTGCTATTTCTGCGCAGTCCGGGTGGCACAATGTAAATCTCTGCAGTTGGTTATTATCCAGTGTATTTTAGCTATACCTGCAGATTCTACATTTTCCTATAGTATAAATTGTCGCCTCTGCTCAGCCACAAGACATTTTCTATCAGGCGTCTCTAGGAGAGAATCAGTCTGCAGTAAACACAGGTAAAGATGAGACTTCTTCAGACTTTCAATCGGCTTCTGTCACCTTGAAATCATGAAGGAGTCAGCGTAGTTTCTGGAGTTTACTTTTGCAATCACAGGTTTGTTCTGCACCACAAAAGGACAATTCTCTTCTGTGATAGTTGTGTACAAAGGCATTGTCTATTCTGTGTCAGGTCATCTCATAGAAGGAAAATTGCTTCGGGTTGTCCCAGCATATGAGAGGCAGGAACCAATCAAACTGATGGGAATGTAGAGCTGTGTGGTTCTCTGAAACAGTATCACGCATGATAGGCTTAGATACAGCAGCTCGGTAACGTAGTGTCCCTGAAACAGAGGTGAAGTACAGTACAGGGATAATATACACACAGTGATGTCACAGTACATAGATAATACACACAGTGATGTCACAGTACAGAGATAATACACAGTGATGTCACAGTACAGGATAATACACACAGTGATGTCACAGTACAGGATAATACACACAGTGATGTCACAGTACAGAGATAATACACACAGTGATGTCACAGTACAGAGATAATACACAGTGATGTCACAGTACAGGATAATACACACAGTGATGTCACAGTACAGGGATAATACACACAGTGATGTCACAGTACAGGGATAATACACACAGTGATGTCACAGTACAGGATAATACACAGAGTAATGTCACAGTACAGAGATAATACACACAGTGATGTCACAGTACAGAGATAATACACACAGTGATGTCACAGTACAGGGATAATACACACAGTGATGTCACAGTACAGGGATAATATACACAGTGATGTCACAGTACAGAGATAATACACAGTGATGTCACAGTACAGGGATAATACACACAGTGATGTCACAGTACAGGGATAATACACACAGTGATGTCACAGTACAGGATAATACACACAGTGATGTCACAGTACAGAGATAATACACACAGTGATGTCACAGTACAGGGATAATACACACAGTGATGTCACAGTACAGGGATAATACACACAGTGATGTCACAGTACAGAGATAATACACACAGTGATGTCACAGTACAGGGATAATACACACTGTGATGTCACAGTACAGAGAAAATACACACAGTGATGTCACAGTACAGAGATAATACACACAGTGATGTCACAGTACAGGGATAATACACACAGTGATGTCACAGTACAGGGATAATATACACAGTGATGTCACAGTACAGAGATAATACACAGTGATGTCACAATACAGGGATAATACACACAGTGATGTCACAGTACAGGGATAATACACACAGTGATGTCACAGTACAGGATAATACACACAGTGATGTCACAGTACAGAGATAATACACACAGTGATGTCACAGTACAGGGATAATACACACAGTGATGTCACAGTACAGGGATAATACACACAGTGATGTCACAGTACAGGGATAATACACACAGTGATGTCACAGTACAGGGATAATACACACAGTGATGTCACAGTACAGGATAATACGCACAGTGATGTCACAGTACAGGATAATACACACAGTGATGTCACAGTTCAGGATAATACACACAGTGATGTCACAGTACAGGGATAATATACACTGTGATGTCACAGTACAGAGATAATACACACAGTGATGTCACAGTACAGAGATAATACACACAGTGATGTCACAGTACAGGGATAATACACACAGTGATGTCACAGTACAGAGATAATACACAGTGATGTCACAGTACAGGATAATACACACAGTGATGTCACAGTACAGGGATAATACACACAGTGATGTCACAGTACAGGGATAATACACACAGTGATGTCACAGTACAGGGATAATACACACAGTGATGTCACAGTACAGGGATAATACACACAGTGATGTCACAGTACAGGATAATACACATAGTGATGTCACAGTACAGAGATAATACACACAGTGATGTCACAGTACAGAGATAATACACACAGTGATGTCACAGTACAGGGATAATACACACAGTGATGTCACAGTACAGGGATAATATACACAGTGATGTCACAGTACAGAGATAATACACAGTGATGTCACAGTACAGAGATAATACACACAGTGATGTCACAGTACAGGGATAATACACACAGTGATGTCACAGTACAGAGATAATACACAGTGATGTCACAGTACAGGATAATACACACAGTGATGTCACAGTACAGGGATAATACACACAGTGATGTCACAGTACAGGGATAATACACACAGTGATGTCACAGTACAGGGATAATACACACAGTGATGTCACAGTACAGGGATAATACACATAGTGATGTCACAGTACAGAGATAATACACATAGTGATGTCACAGTACAGAGATAATACAGACAGTGATGTCACAGTACAGGGATAATATACACAGTGATGTCACAGTACAGGGATAATACACACAGTGATGAATACACAAATGTTTATTATGTGATTCTCATGTAATATACATCTTTACACCTTCCATTATGTAATGTTACAGATAATAACTTGTACAATGTGCTTTTCATTGCTGATCTGTTGTATCCAAACCGATCATGTGTGATACCATCTGCTGATCCGCTGTACAGCCGCATTTCAATAAATTAGAATATCTTTGAAATGTTTATTTCTTTCAGTAATTAAATTAAAATAGTGACCTCCTATATTTTCTAGATTCTTTACACACAGAGTCTTCTATTCCAAGTGTTTTATTTCTGTAAATGTTGATTATGGATTACAGGGAATGAAAACCCAAATCTAAGAAAATTAGAATATTGTAAATTCAGTTCAGTCTTGTAAATTCACCTGCCAAGGTTTCCTAAGCCTTTAAATGGTCCCTCAGTCTGGTTCAGTAGGACACACAATCATGGAAGACGCTGATTATGGATTGTATTACTGAATTACTGAAATGAATGAACGTTTCACAGATATTCTAATGTATTGAGACGCTCCTGTATCTCAGCCTATGATGTGTACTTGTGCTCAGTTTACTGTTGACTCGTCCTGTTGTTCAGGAATGTTTGTGTCTGGTGTGAAGAGCGGCATTATTCAACCAAACAGCGGGTTTAATGCATCTGAGAATAATCCCGAGCGCTGCATACAGGGAGTGACGTGCTGAGATTATGGCGCACATTTCCATTATATTGTCAGCTCTATGGGGCAGCGCCTGTACACAGTCTATCGTCTGATACAATCTGCACTTTATAAACACAAAATATCAGAACCGAATAAACTTTCAATGAGAATTTTACAAAATAAAATCTAAAATTACAAACATAAATTATATTCTACAGAATGAATCTGTGATATGGGAGAAATACAGCAATAACAGTGAAATGTAACATAGAAAGTATCACGGAATTTACCAAAAAAAATCGAGGATCGGAATTTAGGGGTCATTCTCTGTGCTAGATAGAAGAGGTGCACATGTAACATACTGCAACAATGTGTCTATATAGTAATTATACAAAGTCCCCACATACACTGTATGCTACGTGACCATAGAGCTTTGGTCTGTAAGTTGCCCTGGAACCTATAATGTCCACGCTGGGAGTTGTAGTTTTGCAAATGTTGGGGGAACAGAGGTTGCAAACCCCTGCATTAGAAGATACCACAACATACATTGTGGCTGGGCTTGGTATTGTAGCTCATTCTAATTCACTTGAATGGGACTGAGCTGCAAACAAGCCATGTGACCCATGAATGTTGCAATGACATCACTGGCCTGTGAAGAGGAACAGAGTGAAACATTTACATATCATAAGCCACACCTCTAACTCCGCCCATGCCCCCTTTTAGCCCTGCCCAATCCCACACAATCTCTTTGTGCCCACACAGTATAATGCCCCTTTAGTGACCCCAACATACTATCATGCCCCCTTGTGGTCCCACACAGTATAAAATTCGTGCAGTGGCCCTCACATACCATAATTTTCACCAGTGGCCTCCAAACAGTATAATGCCCCCCACACCATGGTCTCTATACAATATAATGCCCCCCAGGGGTGTAAATATCGGGGTAGCAGCGGTAGCGGCTGCCACAGGGCCCGGAACATCATGGGGCCTGGGACCCGGAGCCCTGTGGCAGCCACTACTGTGAACCCCACAAACACTGCTATCGTTGTACTCCGGGATCTTTTGAGACCTCTGAGTATAATGATTGGGGGGCCCAGGAGAGGTGAGGGAACATAAAAAACACTGTAACTTATCTCTCCTACACTCCGCAGGCTTCGGGCCTGTTTGGTGACGTCCCAGACGTCAGCCGACGTCATTATGCATCGCGACGTCGGCCTGGATCACACGAGATCTGCTCCAACATTGAAGATGGCCGAAGTAGCGCACGAGAGTGCACCAGAGCCAGGGAGAGGTAAGTAGCATTGTTTTTTATGTTTGTATTCTCCCCTGGGTCTCCGATCATTATACTTTGGGGTCTGAAAAGACCCCAGAGTATAATAATCGTTCATGCGTGGTCCACTATGGGGCATAATTCTGTGTTCAGGGGTCACTGTGGGGCATACTACTGTGTGTAGGGGCCACTGTGGGGCATAATACTGTGGGCAGGGGCCACTATGGAGCATACTACTGTGTGTAGGGGCCACTATGGGGCATAATACTGTGGGCAGGGGCCACTATGGAGCATAATACTGTGTGCAGGGGCCACTATGGAGCATAATTCTGTGTGCAGGGGCCACTATGGGGCATAATACTGTGTGCAGGGGTCACTATGGGGCATAATACAGTTTGCAGGGGCCGCTATGGGACATAATACCGTGTGCAGGGGCCACATTGGGGCATAATCCTGTGTGCAGGGGCCACTATGGGCATAATACTGTGTACAGGGGTCACTATGGGGCATAATACAGTTCGCAGGGGCAGCTATGGGACATAATACCGTGTGCAGGGGCCACTATGGGGCATAATACTGTGTGCATAATATCCCTCTCATGGCCCCCACACAGTATAATGTCCCCTCTGTGACCACACCATAGTATAATGCCCCCTTGGGGTCTACACATAGTATAATATCCCCCCTCATGGACCCCATCACAGTATAATGTCCTCTATTTGGCCTCCACATAGTGTAATGCCCCCCTCTTTGTCCCTTCAAAGCATAATGTTCACTAGTGACCTTCTCACAGTATAATATTCCACTTGTGGCCCCCACATAGTAATTAACCACCTTGTGGACCACAGAAAGTATAATGTCACCCCATTGTGTTACAGTCCCATGACATTGCCACACCCCATGTGACCACAGAGATCCAATCACAGGCCACAGCGATCCTCTGGGCCTGTGATGTCACCCAGGAGGACAGAGGAGGCCAGAAGATGATGTGCAGGATGCCACAAGGGAGCAAGGTGAGTACCAGAGTTTATGATGTTTCGGCACCTCCATTTATTATACTAAGAGACCCCACAGTATAATAATATAACACTTCCGGTTTGGATCAAAACAAAACAAGTGGAGGAATCTCATGAATATTCACAAAATTAATCCTGCGAGGGTCACTTATCTCTAACTACAAGCAATGGTGAGACCCTAGGAAGCGAATGAGAATCTGCAGAGTACAGGGCGAGGGTGTAGCGTCTGATCTCACTGTGTTGTGAATGAAGGGTTACATCTGAGCACATATTTGTACAATGCCGGGATTTATCATTGCTCCGTCGCCTCCTCTGTTTATTTTCCTTTACCTGATCTACTTCCCCCTTCTGGGCAAAACTGTAACACAATTACAGAAGAAGAGAGAAAGTCGCGGGGGGCCGTGGCGAGCAGAACGCTCTGTGCCGCTCACAATGTAACCGCTTTCTTCGGTGACGGCTTTTACAATGTTGTCTTGATTATGAGTATTGATTCGATGCAAATAAACAGCACCTCTGGCTTTATGGAGGCCACTGGAGCAGGACAGCCCCATAAATATTATTTCCACCTGCCTCCAAATTCTGAGTTCTAGCAGAGCCTGTGGCAGAAACCAAGTCTGGGTGTCTTCCAATTAATAATAATTAAATATTACATTGTAGCCCTATGGAAGGATGTGAGTGGAATGAATGCGGCATGGAGTGGGTGGGTGGTTAGGGGGTCTGCGGCTGCTGCGGAGACCAGAACTGAAAGGAGGATTCAATCTAAAGTCGCCAAGTAAAAGAAACATCCATAATAATTCCGCCATCATGCTGCCCCAATAAAAACACCATATAGTGCTAAAAATGCCGTAAATGTCCATAATGCCCCAAACATTTTACCACACTTCTTTGGCATAAACTAAGCCAACTAATAGGTGGTGTAACTTTTAGACAGTATAGATCAATCTGCCCTATAGTTCTTAAATAATAATGCCTTCACGTGTACATATAACCACATTATAAGTCGCCAAATAACAGACCCACACAATAAAATTCCTGCATAAAACACATAACAACACCATACAATAAACTGTTCACATAATATTGCCATATAGTGCTTAAATAATAATGCCATGATGTGAACAAGTAACTGAACCATATGTGACCAAATAGAAGTCCTACATAATGTCCTCATAATATTGCCATACAGTGCCATAAAATAAACACCACCATACAGGGTCATACAATAGCCTCATACAATGCCACATTATATCACCATTTAGTGCTTAAATAATACTGCCATAAAGTGATCGCATAACTGCACCGTACAGGGCCAAATAGCATATACAGTGCCCAAATAATATAGTGCTTAAATAATACTGCCAAAAGGTGAAATCATAATTGCACTAACCAATACCACATGACAGATCCATACAAAACTCATATTGCCATATGGTGCTAATATAATAATAGTTCCATACAGTGCTCAGATATATAGTGTGTTAATAATATTGCTATATACTGTGACCATGATTTATGTTTATACCATAGAAGGGGCAAGAGAGGTTCCCATTATGCCCATGCTAATAATATACCACTGAAATACACTGCAGGGTAGCGCCTCTCCAGTGTGAAATGGCAGGTAACAGGGAGCAATAGATCACGTATCTCATAAATATGAAGCACTACAGTGTAAAAGTGGAACGAAGTGCCATGTCTGATGCCGACAAACCTAAATGTATCCAGATCCATTAACCCTGTGTGCACAGGGGATATAGTAGGGGGCTCGGTGTTTGATTTACATCACCTGGCTTGCTGACCCCCATCCCAGCACCCCCCCCCCCATCCCGGCTACCGACAATGATGGTGCATCAAGGGGTCAGCGAAGGATCAATACAGGGTCAATAACCCTTCCCCTATTACAGCCGCCCCTTCTGTATCCAATCTATAAGTCATCTCCACAGGTATAGATTGGTTCATTGGTCAACAAGGGCTGGGAAGGATCCTTCAACCTCCTCTAGAAATCTACAAGGAAATGAGGGCGAGACACTTCACAGGGCGAGTTAATAGAGCGAGTGTGAGAGCTCATGTCTGCATCTTTATAGATACTGATCCCCTGCCATAATACGTCCACGACACATTGCTCCAGAGCTGCCGACCACATCCAGACCTGGACTGACAGCGACAGCAGAACTGCCGTTATATAACCACTAGAGGGGGCACTTTCCACTGATAACCTCCTCATTGCCTTCACCTAAGATTGATATCTGACTGCTGACATAGGATAATATCATCCAAATACCTCACAGAAACTGACTCTGGCCCATAGGAGGCGCTATATATGCCAGTGGAAGATCTATAGAAAGTACAACTAGAACATCACCCAAAATAACATCTATGCATCTACTGTATATACTCATACAAAAGGTTCAGTATTATAGTAGTTATATTCTTGTACATAGCAGGTAGTATTATAGTAGTTATATTCTTGTACATAGGGGGCAGTATTATAGTAGTTATATTCTTGTACATAGGAGGTAGTATTATAGTAGTTATATTCTTGTACATAGGAGTAGTATTATAGTAGTTATATTCTTGTACATAGGAGCAGTATTATAGTAGTTATATTCTTGTACATAGGAGCAGTATTATAGTAGTTATATTCTTGTACATAGGAGTAGTATTATAGTAGTTATATTCTTGTACATAGGAGGTAGTAATATAGTAGTTATATTCTTGTACATAGGAGCAGTATTATAGTAGTTATATTCTTGTACATAGGGGGCAGTATTATAGTAGTTATATTCTTGTACATAGGAGTAGTATTATAGTAGTTATATTCTTGTACATAGGAGCAGTATTATAGTAGTTATATTCTTGTACATAGGAGCAGTATTATAGTAGTTATATTCTTGTACATAGGAGCAGTATTATAGTAGTTATATTCTTGTACATGAGGGGGCAGTATTATAGTAGTTATATTCTTGTACATAGGAGCAGTATTATAGTAGTTATATTCTTGTACATAGGAGCAGTATTATAGTAGTTATATTCTTGTACATAGGAGCAGTATTATAGTAGTTATATTCTTGTACATAGGAGCAGTATTATAGTAGTTATATTCTTGTACATAGGAGCAGTATTATAGTAGTTATATTCTTGTACATAGGAGCAGTATTATAGTAGTTATATTCTTGTACATAGGAGCAGTATTATAGTAGTTATATTCTTGTACATAGGAGCAGTATTATAGTAGTTATATTCTTGTACATAGGAGCAGTATTATAGTAGTTATATTCTTGTACATAGGAGCAGTATTATAGTAGTTATATTCTTGTACATAGGAGCAGTATTATAGTAGTTATATTCTTGTACATAGGAGCAGTATTATAGTAGTTATATTCTTGTACATAGGAGCAGTATTATAGTAGTTATATTCTTGTACATAGGAGGCAGTATTATAGTAGTTATATTCTTGTACATAGGAGCAGTATTATAGTAGTTATATTCTTGTACATAGGAGCAGTATTATAGTAGTTATATTCTTGTACATAGGGAGCAGTATTATAGTAGTTATATTCTTGTACATAGGAGTCAGTATTATAGTAGTTATATTCTTGTACATAGGAGCAGTATTATAGTAGTTATATTCTTGTACATAGGAGCAGTATTATAGCAGTTAGTTATATTCTTGTACATAGGAGCAGTATTATAGTAGTTATATTCTTGTACATAGGAGCAGTATTATAGTAGTTATATTCTTGTACATAGGAGCAGTATTATAGTAGTTATATTCTTGTACATAGGAGCAGTATTATAGTAGTTATATTCTTGTACATAGGAGCAGTATTATAGTAGTTATATTCTTGTACATAGGAGCAGTATTATAGTAGTTATATTCTTGTACATAGGAGCAGTATTATAGTAGTTATATTCTTGTATATAGGAGCAGTATTATAGTAGTTATATTCTTGTACATAGGAGCAGTATTATAGTAGTTATATTCTTGTACATAGGAGCAGTATTATAGTAGTTATATTCTTGTACATAGGAGGCAGTATTATAGTAGTTATATTCTTGTACATAGGGGGCAGTATTATAGTAGTTATATTCTTGTACATAGGAGCAGTATTATAGTAGTTATATTCTTGTACATAGGAGCAGTATTATAGTAGTTATATTCTTGTACATAGGAGCAGTATTATAGTAGTTATATTCTTGTACATAGGAGCAGTATTATAGTAGTTATATTCTTGTACATAGGGGGCAGTATTATAGTAGTTATATTCTTGTACATAGGAGCAGTATTATAGTAGTTATATTCTTGTACATAGGAGCAGTATTATAGTAGATATATTCTTGTACATAGGAGCAGTATTATAGTAGTTATATTCTTGTACATAGGGGCAGTATTATAGTAGTTATATTCTTGTACATAGGAGCAGTATTATAGTAGTTATATTCTTGTACATAGCAGGTAGTATTATAGTAGTTATATTCTTGTACATAGGAGCAGTATTATAGTAGTTATATTCTTGTACATAGGAGCAGTATTATAGTAGTTATATTCTTGTACATAGGAGCAGTATTATAGTAGTTATATTCTTGTACATAGGGGTAGTATTATAGTAGTTATATTCTTGTACATAGTAGCAGTATTATAGTAGTTATATTCTTGTACATAGGAGCAGTATTATAGTAGTTATATTCTTGTACATAGGAGGCAGTATAATAGTAGTTATATTCTTGTACATAGGAGCAGTATTATAGTAGTTATATTCTTGTACATAGGAGCAGTATTATAGTAGTTATATTCTTGTACACAGGAGCAGTATTATAGTAGTTATATTCTTGTACATAGGAGTAGTATTATAGTAGTTATATTCTTGTACATAGGAGGTCAGTATTATAGTAGTTGTATTCTTGTACATAGGAGTAGTATTATATTAAATATATATACTGCTCCCTTCTTCACATGTCCCTGATTCTTGCAGGAAGTAGTAAATGCAAAAAATATACATCAACAAGCAACAGAAAATGATAAATAAATCTGCATTTGATATTTTTGTATATAAGCAGGACATCACCCTCCACCTGTGGTCGTTGTCACATCCATTCACGTCCTGCTGTACGTGCGTCTGCAGTGTCGCCCTGTATGATCAAAGCAGTGTTATTGGGATCATGTATGTTTATGGATATGAAGTCTCAGACTCTGGAGCTTCTCTTTTATCTTGACACATAGCTAAAGGAGCAGAAAAACATTCCCTATATTGCAAACAGAATTGGAATAGACGATGTTTACAATTTGCTGCTGAATGTATATGTATATATAATGCTGTATATGTATCTATATATGTACAGTCATGGCCAAAAGTTTTGAGAATGATACAAATATTAATTTTTACAAAGTCTACTGCTTCAGTTTTTCTAATGGCAATTTGCATATACTCCAGAATGTTATAAAGAGTGATCAGCTTAACAGCAATTACTTGCAAAGTCAATATTTGCCTAGAAAATGAACTTTATACCCCAAAACACATTTCAACATCATTGCAGCCCTGCCTTAAAAGGACCACCTAACATCGTTTCAGTGATTGCTCCATTAACACAGGTGTGGGTGTTGATGAGGACAGGGCTGGAGATCAATCTGTCATGATTAAGTAAGAATGACACCACTGGACACTTTAAAAGGAGGCTGGTGCTTGCCATCATTGTTTCTCTTCTGTTAACCATGGTTATCTCTAAAAAAACACGTGCAGTCATCATTGCACTGCACAAAAATGGCCTAACTGGGAAGAGTATTGCAGCTAGAAAGATTGCACCTCAGTCAACAATGTATTGCATCATCAAGAACTTCAAGGAGAGAGGTTCCATTGGTGCCAAAAAGGCTCCAGGGCGCCCAAGAAAGACCAGCAAGCGGCAGGACCGTCTCTTAAAAGTGTTTCAGCTGCGGGATCGGGCTACCAGCAGTGCAGAGCTTGCTGAGGAATGGCAGCAGGCAGGTGTGAGTGCATCTGCACGCACTGTGAGGCGGAGACTCTTGGAGCAAGGCCTGGTCTCAAGGAGGGCAGCAAAGAAGCCACTTCTCTCCAGAAAAAACATCAGGGACAGACTGATATTCTGCAAAAGGTACAGGGAGTGGACTGCTGAGGACTGGGGGAAAGTCATTTTCTCTGATGAATCCCGTTTTCGATTGTTTGGAACATCTGGAAAACAGCTTATTCGGAGAAGAAGAGGTGAGCGCTACCACCAGTCTTGTCTCATGCCAACTGTAAAGCATCCTGAAACCATTCATGTGTGGGGTTGCTTCTCAGCCAAGGGAATCGGCTCTCTCACAGTCTTGCCTAAAAACACAGCCATGAATAAAGAATGGTACCAGAATGTCCTCCAAGAGCAACTTCTCCCAACCGTCCAAGAGCAGTTTGGCGCTCAACAATGCCTTTTCCAGCATGATGGAGCACCTTGCCATAAAGCAAAGGTGATAACTAAATGGCTCAGGGAACAAAACATAGAGATTTGGGGTCCATGGCCTGGAAACTCCCCAGATCTTAATCCCATTGAGAACTTGTGGTCAATCATCAAGAGACGGGTGGACAAACAAAAACCAACAAATTCAGACAAAATGAAAGCATTGATTCTGCAAGAATGGACTGCTATCAGTCAGGATTTGGTCCAGAAGTTGATTGAGAGCATGCCAGGGAGAATTGCAGAGGTCCTGAAGAAGAAGGGTCAACACTGCAAATATTGACTTGCTGCATTAACTCATTCTAACTGTCAATATAAGCTTCTGTTACTCATAATATGAATGCAATTCTATTTCTGTATGTGATAAAAACATCTGACAAACACACATAAAAACCAGAGGGCAGCAGATCATGTGAAAATAGAATATTTGTGTCATTCTCAAAACTTTTGGCCATGACTGTATATATAATGAAGGTCCATCTATAGATCACCACTATAATGCACATAGAGGATATTATATACAGAACACATATGCTGCACTTGTGCTGGTTATTTCACTTGCTGCCACTTGGCACGGAGGGATTAGGCTCCTGCATCCTCAGAGGTAATTGCCCCTGGTCCTGCGCCAGTCACTCATCAGTTGTCTTGTGTCGTTACTGCGTTCAGTTCATTGGGAAGGAAGGAATGGAGGCACCATATGGCGGCACATAGAGTGCCTGCAGATCTATACGACAGACCCAAAGGTACTTAGTGTGACTCAAAGTCTATGTATACAGCTTCACCACTGACCCTTTAATAAATAAAGTATATTTAAGGAGTTGCTCTGACCCTTTTCCCACTGCTATTAGATGTGGATATGGACATCTCAGAGGGGCCTCCATTAGTCAGAGAATAGTGCCGCTACGAAGAGCTGCTCCACCATTTTGGATTTGACAAGACCATGTATTCAGGGTCACTGTAATCATAAAGAATACACTGCAGCTTCGCTAGCCCCTCCCCTGCTGTATCAGAAGCTAAGTCCCGCCCAGGAGGTACGGTGGATAGATCAACCAGTCATTGGATTGGCCATGCAGGATTGAGCAGGGTTAGCCTGAGATTAGACTCACACTGAATTGTATACAAAATACTTGAAAAATCCAAGGAGTATTTTGTCATTGGAAACTGCTTTCTGCTGTGGCTCCTGACTAGTTTGCAGTCACTGATCGACCTCTTCATAAGGTCAGTGTGAACTCACCCCTAGGTGTGTACAAGCCATACATTGCTGCAAAATTTGTATCTGCTTCAACTATGTAATGCTATAACATTTTCGAGGTGTATAGTAGTAGCGGCACTATATAACAACTGTATGGAAGTATTATCTGACCATTGTATGGCACCACATTGTATGAGGCTGTTATATACTGTAGACACTTTATTATCTGTACACCATAGGGCAGTGCTTTCCATCTGGGGTGCTACAACACTCTGGTGGGAAGATGAACGCGAGTCTGTGCGCTTTACTATATAGTTGAATACAGTGGTGGAGCAGGAAGCCTTTATCTTCCTGCTCCACCATTCAGGCAGCTGCTAGTAATGCCTGTGGCTCTGTGTGCTCTGCCTGAGCAGGAGAGCAGCAGAGATCTCTAGGGGAAAGTGCTTGGTAAGTATGGCTCGTATTATTTATATAGCACTGCTACTGTGGAGCATTAACCTGTGTTTGTAGGGGCCACTAGGGGCCATTATAATGTTTGTAGGGGCCACTGTGGAAAATTATACTGTATGGGGGACGCTAAGGGAGTATGGTGATGGTGAATTTACTGTGGGCAGTGGGTGATGGCAAAAGTAGAATTTTGATATGTGCTGGGTGGAGGTATTTGGGTGAGATGTTTAGGATGCTGCAGCTTTCAGGGTGCATTCAGATGATGCAGTTGGGGTGCAGTTAAAAATGATTTAGTAGGGGTATCCTGAATATGAAAAGGTTAGGAGACTGATATAGCGCTAACAATATGCACCAGATAGGGCACCATCAAGGCTAGCCCTGAAGATGAAACATCTGTTGTGCAAATAGGTTGCATCTATGGACACAACTGTGCATTATGGCGGGTCCATGTGCAGGGACAAACTCAGGACAAGTTTATTCCTGTTAATTTTTTATGATCTGTGCTAATTCATGGCAAAGTATGGTTTGTATAGGGCACATACAGCACATGCACACCATCCATGTACCCTCGTGCTGTATACTCACGGACCCCTACATGCATGCCCTTTTCCTACAGCTCAGGCCACATGTGAAGTTTCTTGCCTTTTACAGTAACGCCAGGCAAGAAATCCCATCCCTCCTGCGTCTCTAGAGTTCGCACATTGAGAACAAGGGGAAAAATACAGCAAGAGCACAACATAAAAATCAATAATGAAGAAAAATCAATTTGAATAACAGAAGAAAAAGAGGAAAAAATAACCATCAAAAATCCTGGAACGAATCAGAACATAAATCAGGGCTGGAGATATGACACAGAATGAGGCTGGGCCCCTCTCCTTCTGTTAGGGGAAGTCAAGAGGAAGCTTTGATGGCTGCGGCACAGAGCGCAGACCCTGGCAGCGCCGCCATCCCCTCCTGATTTATACCCTCCTTTTAAATTCAATTTGAAAGTCTCCAATTGTTATTTAACCAGTTTCTCTCCAATCGATTGAGCTTCGTCCTGGACAGATGTAGCGGGGACCGAGGAGCCAGTGTCACAGAAAATCAGCAAAATTAAGGAGCATTTCCACCAAAATGACAAAATCCTCAATGTAACATGAAACTTCTGAAGCCGTCTTATTATGTCAAGTTGAGAAAAACTGTATTCAGTAGTTTTTGTACCTGTTTTTGAGAAAGTAGTATAAAGCCCCTTTAGTGGTTCCGACAGAATCTAATGGCCCTTTAGTGTGCTATACACTACCATGCCTCCTTGTAGCCCCACACAGTATAATGTCCCCCTTGTGGCCCTAAAAAGTATAAGTGACCTCGCCAGTGACCACACACAGCATAATGTCTCCCTTGTGGCCCTACACAGTATAATGTCTCCCTTGTGGCCCTACACAGCATAATGTCTCCCTTGTGGCCCCACACAGTATAATGTCTCCCTTGTGGCCCTACACAGTATAATGTCTCCCTTGTGGCCCCACACAGTATAATGTCTCCCTTGTGGCCCTACACAGTATAATGTCTCCCTTGTGGCCCTACACAGTATAATGTCTCCCTTGTGGCCCCACACAGTATAATGTCTCCCTTGTGGCCCTACACAGTATAATGTCTCCCTTGTGGCCCTACACAGCATAATGTCTCCCTTGTGGCCCTACACAGTATAATGTCTCCCTTGTGGCCCTACACAGCATAATGTCTCCCTTGTGGCCCTACACAGCATAATGTCTCCCTTGTGGCCCCACACAGTATAATGTCCCCCTTGTGGCCCCACACAGTATAATGTCTCCCTTGTGGCCCTACACAGCATAATGTCTCCCTTGTGGCCCCACACAGTATAATTTCTCCCTTGTGGCCTGACACAGTATAATGTCCCCCTTGTGGCCCTACACAGTATAATGCTCCCTCATTGCCACCCCCACACAGTATAATGCTCCCTCATTGCCACCCCCACACAGTATAATGCTCCCTCATTGCCACCCCCACACAGTATAATGCTCCCTCATTGCCGCCCCCACACTATATTCCCCTGCATTGTGGTCACTACACTATAAGGCCTCCTTCTTGTGACCCCACACTTGTAATACCCCCTTATTGTGGCTGCCACACTATAATGCCCACTTATTGTGGCACACACATAATAATGTCCCCTTATTATGGCCCCACACTGTAAAGCCCTCTTTTTGTGGCCCCCACATAGTAATGTTTCCTTATGGTGGCTCCTACACTATAATGCCCACTTTTTGTGGCCCTACCCTTCTACATCCTTTTACTGCCCCATCCTTCTAATGACCCCACATTAAAATGCGCAAAAAAAAAAAATACTCACCTTGTCCCGTTTTCCTGGAGTCCAACCCGATCTCTGCTGCCGAAAACTTCAGGGAGCAGCAGGAGCGATGTAGTGACATTGGTATCCTCAGCACAGTTGGGGTCCAACCTCTGGAACCCCATGAATCCTGAGAATAAAAGGACCACAGTGCTGGTGTAATGCTGCGTCCCCTTCACTGTTTTCCCTGCACATCAGAGCCCCAACTACCCAACTGCAGCCCATACTTATATAGGTTTTCTGCTTTGAAGGACTCAAAGCAACAATGTATAGATATGGTCATCCATTCTTTTAAATGGACATCATGTAATGCTAAGTTTCTCCTGCAGAGGCCACTACAGGTATATAGCCACCCACAGCTCCCAAAATCACTGATCATCAGCCATCCTCAAGGGACTGTCCATATGGAACTACCCCTTTAAGAAGTAAAATAGCTGCAGGCTGACTTACAGCCAGGAGCGGGGAGAGGCCACATTTGGACGCCAGCTGTGCTGAGCTAAGTCCTTCTTGGCACAAATTTATCAAACTTGCGAAACAGGTTTTTCACAATTTCCACAGATGAGTTTTCAGGTGTCATCTATAATAATCAATTTACAATTGCATCTTCTTTTTTTGTCTTTTACGCTTTTACGCTTTGTCGTACATTTTCTTTCCAGTCTAAAGCTTTGAGTTTAATGATTTTGCCTTTTTTTTTTATTCCTGAATTTCTGTAAAAGACGTGTGAAGAACTGTTATTAATATGGAAATATTTAGATGGTGCCAAAATGATATATATGCAGTATAATGCTTTATTATACAGGATGATGATTTAAAGGGGGACTCCAGACTGTCTGACACATTGTAGGAGATTAAGAAGATGTTACTGCATTCCCAGCTCCATTTATAGCCATACTTGCCAACTTTTGCTGGTCGAGATTTGAGAGTCCTCCACCTGCCACAAAATTTTTGTGCCACACCTCTTTTGGAGAGTATCCCTTTTTGTGAAGCGGCCATGAAATGTGTCGGCCACACCCCTTGTTGTCACAGTATTGGCACAGAAATTGCCTATGTTATGTATAGTTTGATCAGGAGCCCGACACATACGGTAGAGTCACCCACTCTCTTGAGACACCAGGCGGTCACCTCTTTTTTCTGAGAATCCCAGACTTTTCGGTAGTATGTTTATAGTAGAGATGTCCAACCTGTGATTTGGTGCCCAATGGACCCATGAACACTCTACATCAATAGCTAATAGTAGACTAGTCTACCCATACTTCAACGCTGGACCTGAGGGCTACTGGTCTAGCAGAACCCATTAGCAAGCAGTAATATGCTTGCTGACGGTTTCTGTTGCCAGGACCAATGGAGAAAATGACACAATGATACAAATGTTTTGCAATTATAAATGTTACATAATTGGGGAAGGGAATTATGGTCAAGGGGAACAGGATTAGTATCAAGGATATATATTATAAAGTGTATCCCTCACTTTTCTGGTGACAGCAGGATGTGGGGACTTCTTGGTATCCTGACTGTTGTTGTGCGAATTTTATTGATGGCTTCTGTGCATGTGCAGCTGCCATGTTTAGCAGAAGGATCCATACATGGGCGCTCACGTACCCTTCGATATCACTCATTTGCAAGAGCGAAGGGGTTGGGTGGCAATTTCTAGGATAAAAGTGGTTGGGTGGTGATTCCCAGGGGAGAAGTGGTTGGCCAGCGAGTCCTCGGGGGAAGTGGTTGGGTAGCAGGTCCCAGAATAGAAGTGGCTAGGTGGCGATTCTCAGGGGAGTCGTTGTGGGATGACCATTCCCAGGATAGAAGTGACTGGATGGTGTCTCCAATGTATTGGGTTGGCAGTGGGATGGACAGTGTCACCTCACTGTTCACCAGTGGACATGGCCGCTCTCCAGCGACAGGAGAACTACTTTTCAATAACTTTATATAGATATGATCACGAAAGGTGGCAGGAGGCCTTGAGGACTAGGGGTACGGTCATAACTGGGACCACTGAGACCCTTATAGTTACACCATTGGGAAGGAATCTCCTGGCACGGTTTATGTGATGTATTATGCTGACATTCTTAATTCTTCAAAGTAGGCGAATGCCATGACTGGTGTCAGGTAAAGAGAGGGAACAAGCCTTGAGCTGACTCTCCTGCCCTACAAGGGGGTAGCATCCTTGATGAATTCTGCCCCTTCCCCAATTCCTCCTCATCTCACACCCCTGGTGGCATGGGACTTTAAGAGTGCAAACTTTCCACCATCCTAAAGGACAGTGAAGGGGTTAAGCATCTGGCGCTTGGCGGGAGGAGGCGGCTTTTTGCTGTTACGGCTAAGGGTAATTGAATGCATGTTCTACGGCTCCCGTGTATCATCTTTATGGAAATTTGACATTTCAGAAATTCAGTACAAAAGACTGGTCATATTCTGTTTGGTGGTTGTTGGGGGGGATGAGGAATTAACGCCTCTCACAGACATGCAGATTATATTATATTATATCCCGGCTGCAACACAAACACATTATCAATTCCTGTAGAAAAAGACCCCAAACCCCTCCAGCAAGTTCAACTACACGGCTCATGTGTGATATGGAGAGCAGCGAGATCTGAGGCTGCACCTTAAAGGGATCACAGAAGATAAGAGGAGAAGCCGCGTGATGTGTAAACTGTTGTGGAGCGTTGGGGAGGATTAAACAAGAGGAAGAACATTCATTACATTTACTTTACAACCTCTACAAAAATCTGACATTTACATGAAGCAGAGCTGGTGTGCAAACAGTCAGGAGTTATGGTGGATATTACAGAGGACTTCTCCGTGATCCCATGCAGAAGACACACACTATACTGTAAGTGTCACGAAAATTCAGGTAAAAGCTAAAAATTCAGATACAATTAACAAGTAGGGATCAACAAACTGGCTCATGACAAGATGGGTTTGTTGTAAATTTTCCAAAAATGTTGGGTTCGGGAGAACCAGAAATTTTTTGAGTTTGCCACCCACAAACCACTATTATAGTCTGGGGTGTCTTCAGAATTAAGAGGAAGCCCCAACCCCATTGTGGTGTCTGGTGCAGGCCTGGAATGATGTCAGGGGCTTTGATCGAGCCTCAGCGATTACAATGTAGCAATGTTTAGACACAAGTCCCATGTGTGTGATTGTTACATTTCCGCACCTTCCATTTATTACTCTCTTCTGTCTGAACAGAGCCCAGAATAGCAGTTCCTGCTTGGACCAAACAATATAAACCCAAAATGAAGCTGTTGGGGAAACCCGAGTTGTGAATATTCGGGAGATGAATCTAGCTTGTTGGGGACCACACAATGGAAATGTATCTCAGACTCTGCTCTTACACTGTAGTCACACCCCCAAGGAACAGATGGAAGAAATGCAACAAGATCCGAGCCCTGAGAAGAGGGGAAAAGAGCCAAAAAATGACCATGAATGCAATGACTAACAAGACAGCAACAAGCTCTTGCATTTTGCCAGATTTGAGTGAAATGACGGCTACGCTTTAAGCCTATCTTTCATCACACGTCTACCTGGTTTGTTTTCACAGCTCAGTTCCCAGGGGACAGCAATACTGTCAGGCAGCATCACCCGTTAAAACTAAACAATCCCCATAAAATAGATATTTTCAGGAAATGTAGACTATAAATAATATAGAGACAATAATTTTTCTCAAGTGCTTCTAAGAAGTCATTTTTCCTGAAAATACCAGTTTACCCTGTACCGAGCGCAGCGCTGCTAATATGGATTTCCACGGTCTATGGGGAGAAGATACAAATGGAAAGTGCACAATATAAGAAGGAATGCAAAGAGTAAGTAGAAGCGTGCAAATGCAACATGTGCAACTAACCGGAGGTACAGGACCTGCAAGGGGGAGGAAGTGCAAGAAAGACTTTCACTGGTCCTGTAACTGGCAATGGTTGATAATGATAATGGATAATTATACTGGAATGTGAAGATGTAATAAAATTATTATGTTCTTGGTCTGCAAAATGTAAGACATGTTCTGCATTGCTATGAAGGTGAACAGTCTGTGTGCTGACCATACTCATTGTGCTTCAGGGAAGTAGCAGGGGGTACAGCTATAGGGGGTATAGAGGTAGCAATTGCCACAGGTCCATGGGGGACGCCAAGGGCCTCTCTGTAACATAAGAAGACACCAGTATTATCCACTGCACATGGTACGTGGGGGCTCCAATACAGATTTTGCATAGGACCCAGGAGCTTCAACTTACATCTCTGGGAAATAGCATAGATTTCCAACCCAGCTGCTGCGCCTTGATATAACAAGGACCAGCAGGGGTCACATGACATCACAAGGGGTCACATGATCAGAATTTTTGGCTTCAAAATTGTCATTTGGTATAAATTAGACGGGTCTTCAAGAGGTTCTTTCAATGGTTGTGCACTTCAGACTTCTCTTTCTCAAGTTGCAGATCCAACTACAAGAAGCTAATGTTATGTTCACACTAGGAGTGGTTGGTGCGATAATCTTGGTGTAGCCTGAAGGGACATGGACAGACAGCGGTGGTGTAGCAGTATTGGTTAGCCAAGATCGAAGTAGCAGGGCTAAATTAGGTGATGTTACCAGAAGTAACAAGTTGGACAGCACTAGATACAGTGGAGCAGTAGAGCCTGTGGAGCTGTGGTCAGGAAGTGGAGCAGAGCAGAAACCGCCTGATGTAGCAGAGTTGGAATCTGTTGTAATAGCAGAACTGGAGCAACGATGTAGCAGAGCTAAACTAACAATGTAACAGAGTTGGACCATCAGTGCAGCAGGGTGGCACCAAGTTGCAGCATATGCCGGATACAGTATGGCTCACTCAGCAGGCCCTCGAGTAAGACATCATTTGCTCCTGACCCCTGTGAAGGTTAGGCCATTTTTATTTCATGACAAGCAAGGAAGAGCCTGTAGGTCAAAACTACGACCTTTCCCTTCTCTGGCCTACTATACAGCAGTATTAGGTGATTACTTACCTGTCTGCTCCCCGATCACGCTCCTTCTTGCTCCGGGCGCACTGTTATGAGGGGGTAAGGGTGTTTCGGATGGCAGGTGTTACCAGCTGTTGTGACGGCCCAAGATGCGGGGTTGAGGGCTCGATGATGTCAGTCTTGCTGCCGCCAGCACATTTTATTCCTGCCAGTTGGGTGGGTAAGAACTTAGTGGATAACTACATGTGGGAGGAGAGGGAGGCTTCCTCATGACAGGTGCGCTGCCTAAGACAGGGTATTACTTCTCAGTAAACTGCTATATATGCGGCCATGAGTCTCCGGAGTCTGCAAATAAATTACTAATAATTAATTAATAAATAATGCTCACAGACAAGTAATGGTGAAAACTGGCCGCAGTGTTTCAAGGATGCTCTGAGGGCCCCTGTCATTAAACCTTCCCTACAATACCCACTACTGCAGCCGCTCATATCACTGAGCTCTCTGAAGGTCTCCATGGCCAGGGCTGGATTTTAGCCGTGACTAGCTCAGAGTCATAAGCAGGGACCGTTCTCTACTTAACAAAGACATCTTGATAGAAAATGTGTAAAATGGTTTCCTGGCAAACATTCCCTTATATTACTTGTAATGGGAAACTACATGACAGCCCACGTATGTAAAAGATACTGCTGTGGTAAGGCATTGTGGAGACCTGCTGATGCAGCTCCTCTTTAGCTGCAGGAAGTGAAGCCCTGTCATCCCCAGGTATATGTGTGTGGGGGAGGGGAGGGTCATCTACATGGCTAAGATTCAACTAATTAAAGGAGCACTCCAGAAATCTATAGAACTAATTGGACACAGATGCTGTTATATGTCACTTATTAGATTCATATATAGTTGCCATGGATGGCTTTGCCCTATAGCAGAGATTAAACGGCCGCTTTCTATAATCCTCAGGTAATTTCTCAAACCCTTTTGGATTACAATGTAGCTTCTCTGAAGAGGAAAGTCCATCATAAGGTCTCACCATGGTTATAAATACGAGATTATACAGCATAGGTAATACTGTGTGTATTATCTCTGTACTGTGACATCACTGTGTGTATTATCCCTGTACTGTGACATCACTGTGTGTATTATCCCTGTACTGTGACATCACTGTGTGTATTATCTCTGTACTGTGACATCACTGTGTGTATTATCCCTGTACTGTGACATCACTGTGTGTATTAGCCTGTACTGTGACATCACTGTGTGTATTATCCCTGTACTGTGACATCACTGTGTGTATTATCCTGTTCTGTGACATCACTGTGTGTATTATCCCTGTGCTGTGACATCACTGTGTGTATTATCCCTGTACTGTGACATCACTGTGTGTATTATCCCTGTACTGTGACATTTCTGTGTGTATTATCTCTGTACTGTGACATCACTGTGTTTATTATCCCTGTACTGTGACATCACTGTGTGTATTATCTCTGTACTGTGACATCACTGTGTGTATTATCCTGTACTGTGACATCACTGTGTGTATTATCCTGTACTGTGACATCACTGTGTGTATTATCCCTGTACTGTGACATCACTGTGTGTATTATCTCTGTACTGTGACATCACTGTATGTATTATCCCTGTACTGTGACATCACTGTGTGTATTATCCCTGTACTGTGACATCACTGTGTGTATTATCTCTGTACTGTGACATCACTGTGTGTATTATCTCTGTACTGTGACATCACTGTATGTATTATCTCTGTACTGTGACATCACTGTGTGTATTATCTCTGTACTGTGTCACTGTGTGTATTATCTCTGTACTGTGACATCACTGTGTGTATTATCCCTGTACTGTGACATCACTGTGTGTATTATCCCTGTACTGTGACATCACTGTGTGTATTATCCTGTACTGTGTCACTGTGTGTATTATCTCTGTACTGTGACATCACTGTGTGTATTATCTCTGTACTGTGACGTCACTGTGTGTATTATCCCTGTACTGTGACGTCACTGTGTGTATTATCCTGTACTGTGACATCACTGTGTGTATTATCTCTGTACTGTGACATCACTGTGTGTATTATCTCTGTACTGTGACATCGCTGTGTGTATTATCCCTGTACTGTGACATCGCTGTGTGTATTATCTCTGTACTGTGACATCGCTGTGTGTCTTATCTCTGTACTGTGACATCACTGTGTGTCTTATCCCTGTACTGTGACATCACTGTGTGTATTATCCCTGTACTGTGACATCACTGTGTGTTTTACCTCTGTACGGTGACATCACTGTGTGTATTACCTCTGTACTGTGACATCACTGTGTGTATTATCCTGTACTGTGACATCACTGTGTGTATTATCTCTGTACTGTGACATCACTGTGTGCATTATACGTGTGCATTTGGGAGCTCCATGGTTACTTTTTACTGCCCTGAGTCTTTTTATTCATAGTAGGGCCCCTTAGCAGTCACGTATAGGGAACCTTAGTAGTCACTTATAGGGCCCCTTAGCAGTCACTTATAGGGCCCCTTAGCAGTCACTTATAGGGCCCCTTAGCAGTCACATGGCCTCTCTCTTTGGCTTGCACAATCTTGCCTGTGGTCAGACGTTTATTCTTAAGACTATCACATCCCTCTGGTCACTTCCCATTCTTCTGCTCCCTTGTATGCTGGCACTCGGGGTAGATGTGTGGCGCTCCTCACCTTCCTCCTGGTGAATTTGATTTGCAGTTTTGCTCCGGTGATAAATTTGCCACAAATGAGACGATTATATTTTTGAAACTGTCACTAAAACAATTTCTAATTAAGACGGAGTACAGGAGAGGACATAATTACAGGAGGCTGCAGATGGCCAGAGCGCTCCTCAGTTCTTGGAATGTTCTCTTGTGCTGGAGGAAGACTTAGCAGACTGTCTCCTTCCCTTGCCAACAATTCAGTCATATCCCTTTTGCTGCAGGGAGGGGACAGCAAGTACCAGAAGAATGGTAAAGTGTGCAGCCTGGCAGCGTGCCCATAGACTCCAGTCCTTGCAACTATGTTTTGTGATCAGTGGATGCCCTGCCATTACTGAAGGAGTGGAGAGGAGGGTGGGAGCCCAAGATACCTCTCTAAGTGTCATATAATACCTCATCTTGCTAATTTTCCTAGGGTGATGTACTGTGTGTAATGCAGTTTAATCTGGGAGTTTTGTCACTATACAGGAGCTGTGCACACAGCCAAGGCGCGAACTGGTAGTGATTGCACCATTAAGAAGGCATTGTGGTTGTACTGATAAGGGGCATTGTGGCTGCACTGTAAAATGGGCATTGTGGCTGCATTGTTAATGTGGAATTATGATTGTATTATTAATCGGGGTATTGTGACTGCACTGTTAATGGGTCATTGTGGTTGTACTGATAAGGGGGCATTTTGGCTGTATTGTTAAGGGGTCACTGAGGCTGCATTGTTAATGAGGATTATGTTACATGGTCATTGTAGTCACACTGTTATAGGGGAATTGTGGTTGTACTGTTAAGAGGCACTCTGGCTGTATTGTTAGGGGAGGGGGCATAATGGCTGCACTGTTAATGTGGCATTTGTAACTGTATTGTTAAAAGAGCATCATGGGTAAAATGTTAAGCATTATGGCTGCACAGTTAATAGGAAATTGTAGCTGTAGTGTTAATTGGACATTGTGTCTGCACTGTTAATGTGGTATTGTGTCTGCACTGTTTATAGGACATTGTGGCTGTATTGGTAATATGACATTGTAGCTGCACTGTTAATGTGGTATTGTGGCTGCACTGTTAATAGGATATTGTGGCTGCACTGGTTGTAGGACATTGTGCCTGTACTGTTAATAGGACATTGTGGCTGCATTCTTAATAGGACATTGTGGCTGCACTGTTAATAGGACATTGTGGCTGCACTGGTTATAGGACATTGTGGCTGCACTGTTAATAGGACATTGTGGCTGCACTGGTTATAGGACATTGTGGCTGCACTGTTAATAGGACATTGTGGCTGCACTGTTAATAGGACATTGTGGCTGCACTGGTTATAGGACATTGTGGCTGCACTGTTAATAGGACATTGTGGCTGCACTGTTAATAGGATATTGTGGCTGCACTGGTTATAGGACATTGTGGCTGCACTGTTAATGGACATTGTGCCTGCACTGTTAATAGGACATTGTGGCTGCACTGTTTATAAGGCACACATAATGTCACTGGCATTGTGGTTGGGCAATTGTGGTTGGAAAAGGAGCATAACAGGCTGATAACGGAAGAAAATAGCACGTGGTGATAGTATAGGAGTGTTCTCTGCACTATAGAGCAGGGCTCAATGCTAATTTCACAATTATCGGGTTTGTTTGGACTCCCACTTGTAGGACTGTCTCGGAGGACCCGCTACCTGACTCTGCCTCACTAATCTTTATTCAATGCTTGGCTGCACAACTTATAAAAGATAAATGGATCTTTGCAGTTATCGGACTCCAGACATCAGAGCAATAAAATATAAATAAAAAATACATATTACGCCCAGCCGAGGAGATCCATCACTGATATTGTAAGTAAATCAATATTTTAACATAATAATCCCCATTTATTTTGGGAGGAATCGGCCTCCTTTATATCAAGGCACTTGTGTACGGATAAATCTGATGTGACCCTGTGAACCCTCTGAGGATGGTTACAGATATGATCACAGCTTGCCGCACGTCTCATAATTTGGCAGCAAGCCACATAAAGAGGGACGGTACAGAGTGGCTCTTAAATCAATTCTTCTTTACTGATTCTTAGGGCTGAGGGCAAGATCTGAAGGTAGAGCTGAGAATCGAGGGATGTGAGGCTGGGAAATATTTATTGTATAGGAAGATGGGAAATATTTACAGGGGCACCGCTATATTACAGATATTTATCCATAATACACACAGTGATGTCACAGTACAGAGATAATACACACAGTGATGTCACAGTACAGAGATAATACACACAGTGATGTCACAGTACAGAGATAATACACACAGTGATGTCACAGTACAGAGATAATACACACAGTGATGTCACAGTACAGGGATAATACACACAGTGATATCACAGTACAGAGATAATACACACAGTGATGTCACAGCACAGGGATAATATACACAGTGATGTCACAGTACAGAGATAATACACACAGTGATGTCACAGTACAGGGATAATACACACAGTGATGTCACAGTACAGGGATAATAAAACACAGTGATGTCACAGTACAGAGATAATACACACAGTGATGTCACAGTACAGGGATAATATACACAGTGATGTCACAGTACAGAGATAATACACACAGTGATGTCACAGTACAGAGATAATACACACAGAGACTTCAAAATATGTTGTAATGAACATAGTGATGTCATAGAATATTAATTGCTGTATGCACATAACAGTTTCCATGTGTACTGTGACATCACACAGAGAGACAATGCAAACAGTGATGTCAGAGTAAAGGGATAAAAGTATATAATGAGGTCACATGCAGTTATTATAATGTACCAGTACAGAGATAATGCAGTAACGGCACATATATAATGCAAAAAGTAACACAGCAGAGAAGATACACAACAGGTAACTGCGGAACTTTCACATTTAATTTCCCACGCCCACAACTGCTTCAGTACAATATTGACCCCCTTATTTGTTGGGCCCCACATCAGCTGCTACTCCTGCTATCCTGATAGGGATTCTAGGTCCTTATTGTATCTATAACTGTTGTCATTCTATAAAATACATTCATGGGTCTTCACACCAGAGCCATAAATATCACCATAAATACCATATACAAGTTAGAAGATTTGATACTTGCGATGGCGGCCATATTAATGAAGCTCATGCCATGTTTGTGAAGACTGTGACCGGTGGAGTTTTATTGTATGTTTTTTCCCATAAAGCGCTTCCCGTTCTTCCTTCAAGTCGATGTCACCTGATGCTGGGTCTTCATGTCTTCACATGACAATACGCAATTAAGAGACTGTCAAGGAAGAATCTACAAGTGATGTATAATGTAATTCTCACACATCAAGTCTTAAGTGTCAGATACGCCAAATAATAGATCTGTAATAATTGTGAAATCCAATACGGCGTGGGCGTCTCAGGCTAGGAATCAAAAAGTGCAACTCAGGGAAACGGGAAGGAAAGAAAGTAACCCCCAAAATAGTGGAAAATAGCGGGGGGAGACCTACGGAGGTTAAAGGGAAGCTAGGATCTGAAAAACTAATTCCGGGACATTGGTGAGCTCTACCCAAAAACATCCAAAAACCTGGCAAAAACATAGTTTTAATGTTAATTTGCATAATTCCTCCCCTTTGCAACTTGAGTAAGGAAAAAAATGGTCTGATAGCAGTAAAGAAAATGTATTCTGACGAACACTGAGTATAAAAAGATTATTCTGCCCTATTGAACCTGTAGGAGAATTGTCAGGTCCCAGGGACCAAAGGCGGACTGTCCTAGAAAAGGACCCCTGATGTCATCTGCGACCAGTGATGTCATCATGCTGAACCAGTTGCCATGGTAATGAAGAGAGGACAAGAAAAATGTTGGAAAGTTGAAATTTTATTTGGACACTGAATTGCGGTTTATTTGCGCACTGTATAGAAGTATTATATGCCATTGTATGACATTATTTCTTCACTGAATTATTGCAGTTTATTTTAACACTATATAGAAGTATTATATAGCATTGTATTTCGGTATTATTTGGATTATATTTGAGCACTGTATAGAAGTATTATATGGCATTGTATGGCAGTATTATTTGGACATTACATTTCAGTTTTATTTGTACAATGTACGGAGTAAGTATATGGCAGTATTATTTGTTCATTTGATTTAATTATTTTATTATATCAGGGGAGTACAGTATTATTTGGCCCTGTGTGTTGGTATTATTTGAACACTCATTCACAGTTATATTTAACATTGTATGGTGTATTATTTGGACACTGTATTGCAGTTTTATTTTCACACTGTATGGATGTATTATTATTTGCATTGCATTGTGGTAATATTTGGACACGCTGAATTGCAGTTTTATTTGTATTGTATTGTAGTAACATTATGATGCGCTGCATTGCAGTTTTATTTGCACACAGTATGGATGTATTTTTTGCATTGTATTGTGGTAACATTATGACGTGCTGAATTCCAGTTTTATTAAAAGCAGTGCATAGAAGTCTTATTGGGCATGGTATGACAATATTATTTGCAGCTTTATTTGAATATATCATAGAGGTATTATCTGACATTGTATGGTGATACTATTTGAACACTATATTGCAGTTTTAGTTAAGCACTGTATGCATTTGGCATTGTATGGCAGCATTATTTGGCATCGTATTGTAACATTAGGTTATAAAGTGCATTTTATATGTAAAAATTTGCATTATGTTCGGTATGTATGACAAGTGGGGGCCCTACTTAACTTGCTACCCGTTTTTTATAAAAGCAGCCATGTCTGCAGTCAGGTTGTGGTCACTGAAGCTGGGGTTTACGTCACGTGCTAGGGTGCTATATTTCATGAAATAAACCATGTGTATCATCGGCTGTGTGATATTGGATTCTTTCGGCACAGGATGTATATTTAGTACATAAAATTGTGAGTTGGTGCCTATTACTATTCATTAAATCCCAAATGACCCGAATCCCCCATAAGAGGAGACAGCCGGAGCCTGGAGTGTTCCCGGTCAGTGGATGCTGAATGTTCTGTCTCATCACCAGCCGTAACGTTCGGGTTCCTTCTCCTTCAATCAATGGATCACTTAAGAACATGTTTTCCTTCCATTCTGTAAGTAGAAATTATTGCAGTAAATCTTTGGCTGAGCAGAGTTCTCCTCACCAGTCGTGTCTGAATGTGACAAATTGCTATCATGCCTATGAACTAATTGTATGTCACCGCCCCCCATCCCCGGTGCTCCGCCGCAGCAAAATATTTGGATCCCTGAATGGATGATAATAATCATCATTATGCTGAGGGAGGAAGCTGAAAAAGTCTACTAAAGGGGTTGTACAGGATCTTAAAGAACAGGGATGCTTTCTTCCAAAACAGCGCCATCTCTGTCTAAAAGGTGGTATGCGGTATTGCAGCTCAGCCTTATTGAACTTATTGCAATACCAGATGTAACCCATGGACGGCTGTGGTGTTGTTTTTGAAAGAAAGCAGCCATGTCTTTAAGATCTAGTACAAACCCATTACCAATGAAGAATGGTGGCCTCACCCCAGGTATGGCTAAAATATTTGCCAAGGTGGGGTATGAATAATCATTGTGCCAACTCTCCAGGAATATACAGGAGACTCCTAAAAATGGATGACCTCCAGGATCCCAAAAATGACTTATTTTTTTTAAACCAAGTTTTTATGTTAAATATATTTAGAGAAAATTAATAACTTAGAAAATTAAGAATTTTTTATGATTTTATTTTATTTTATTTTTGTATTTTTTTAAGTACTATATCGTGCAGTTCTTATTCTGGCCACTAAGCCTAATAATAGACTGACACTTCCTAATGCTGTAGGGGTTTTATTTTCAGCAGTCACCTACTTTACATCACAGACAGGATGGCGTATAACACACTAACTATGGGAAAGTTTCAAGTAGTTCAGACAGCATTACAATAGAAGATAACACCTTTATAGATAACACCACTGAGCCATCATGACATCACTACTGACAACAGATGACGTCACAGCTTATCTCCTCCCCCTCCCTGCACAGAGAATGTCTAGAAAACTCTCCCATAGACCTCAATGAGTCGGCTCCAGACTATGGCCATGACTATGCTGTAAAGCACATCACTAAGTGCTGTTAACAGAGGAGAGACAAAATGGCCGCCCCCATAATCATGTACAAAAATTATAATTAAAAAATTGAAAATCAGTAAAACAGATTAGAAAAAAGTCTGCTTTTAATTAAAAAAAAAAATAAATTGGTGACACATTTGTATTAACTCAGTGCAGCATAAACTGAGAAGCCCAGCCCTGCTTCATCTGTACATGATCCTTATGTAACTTGGAACACCTAATACATCTTCGAATCTGTACAAATATGCAAAATATTTGCAGTGTTTCTATAATTCTGGTGTTGCAGTACCACATAGTGGCCTAAAGGCGGTGTCAGGAGCAGAACAGGAAAGAATCAGCAGCAATCACAGGATCAGCAGGTTCCTCTATACCCAGTATGTATCCCATAGGAGCGGCAGACTATACAGCCGCGAGGAGAACATGTTATATGTGTTAGATTTGCCGTCTTGATGTGTTATGTAAAGGCCACTGCCCCATTTTGTAAATGTGATTGCTTCCCCGCTGCGGCTCCATGAAGATCTTTAAATGACACAATTCTGCTTTTCTGTAAATGTAAATGTCACTTCATGTCCTCCCCTTCTCTTTGTGGCCCCCCACCACATTCCATTATGTCTTTGCACCCTTAAACGGGCCTGACAAGAGGGCAAAGCATTAAATGGACCCTGCGGGCAGAATGACGCAGAAGACAGAAGTCCCCTGACATTTCCATTCTTACTAGCCCAGGCAATACAGCACAAATTACATAAATATTCATTGGAGCTGCAGAGAGATGGACCTGCCCTCTGTAATCACAGAACCCCGAGCTGAAGAATTACATCCGTCTCCGAGCTGTCTGTCTGCACATCGCAAGGGAGAAGGGCAAGGGGGAAGAGGCAGAAGAGAGTGCAAATCACACCGAGATATTACATACAGAGGACAGGGCTGATTCTACATGAGGCCAGCTAATACTGCGCTGTCTTTAGCATATTAATGTATGTGATGAATCAGCTAACGTGTAAAGGGTTAATAGATAGCGCACACCTCAGCACATTCCGCCAGCCACGCTCATTAATAGCCCCGCAGCCTCATTTGTTGGTAAATTGAACGGTGAAGATGTTTTTCAACCTCGGCCTTTCAGTCACTCCTTAGAGGTTGCGGTCACTTTATTAAAAGAATCCTCCATCTTGTCCTTTGTTACTTCCTCCAGTGCTAATACGTGGGAAATAGCAAAAGGAGGCTGCCCGAGGCGAGTCTGCCCTGGTCTGGGGGGCAGATTGCTGAAGCAGAAACCTCCCCTACTCTCAGATAAGCAAAGCCGCTGCTCTCTAGTTCCCCCAGCAGGAGATAGAAGGAATGACAAGAGACACAATATATCTGCTTATCCTGCTGATGATCAGACAGGCTCCTGTCACACAGTTATAATGGAGGAGATGACACTGCAGCCCCCTGACTATATACTGAAAAGGAACGTGGTGCCAAGTTGTGAATTTATTTCTTAAAACCAGATCCATCTACAAAATCGATCACTTTTTTTCTATCTGATTTCATTTTCTTTTAGATTTTTTTATTCTATTTCCTGTACATGATTATGGGGGCGGCCATCTTGCCTGAGCTTCTCCTCTGCTCTGTTAACAGCATTTAGTGATCTGCTTTACAGCTTAGTCATGGCCACAGGCAAGAATAGACTAAGTTGACACCTCTGCCGTGTTTCTTTCATTTGGTTCCGGGGACCTGAGCTGGACCTATGAAACAGCGGTTACACATGGAGACCGGCAGACCCCATGGAGTATAATCGGGTCTGCCAGGTGTCCCCCATAAAGTGATGGAGAAAAAAATCCT
>CAMRHE010001271.1:60000-147942 GCA_947044405.1 Leptodactylus fallax
TTGGAAGGAGCTGAAACATGCCGTCTGGAAAAGGCACCCTTCACACCCGAGACAACTGGAGCAGTTTGCTCATGAGGAGCGGCCAAAATACCAGCTGAGAGGTGCAGAAGTCTCATTGACAGTTACAGGAATCGTCTGATTGCAGGGATTGCCTCAAAAGGTTGTGCAACTAAATATTAAGGGAACCATCATTTCTGTCCAGGCCTGTTTCATGCTGAAGCCTGGTTGGAAAGCAAAGTCTGACTTTCATTTGTTCATTTTCATAGAATTTTTATATATTATTACTTTTGTCAGATTCAAGTTATTTCTGTGACCATTGTGGGGTTTTCTTTCATTAAACGAGGGAGGGAACCAACAATTTTGTCCACGTGTGTATATCTTTAGGGTAGAGAGACTTATTACACTGAAGACGTTGGCTAGACTGATTATAGATCACAAGGAGACCAAGATTTTGCAAAGAAAGCAAGACGGAGACCATGAGGAGCTATAACACATCCATACAGCAGATATACTGTGTAACTCAAGGTTATAAGGGAAACGGGAGGGGCTGTAACTAATTACGGGCCCTTTATTGCCTTATAAACACCAGGAGGAGGTGGGCTGTATTACACCCCTTGCACATCAAACATGACTTAAAGAGGCCCCGTAAAGCTGGCTTCCCTCTGGTGGTTTATAATTGATGTCTTCTGGAGGCAGACAAGCGTGGAGCTGTCCAATGTCCTGAAAGAAAGCGCACAGCCCTGACAGCTATTAAATCTGTAATTGTCTTGTAAGGACCTAAGCAATTTTAATGAGATCATTGGGGAGCTGGGCCACATCTCTATATACATGTATGTCTAATGTCACGTGGAGTGGCCAACAAACAAGTCATCACACTGTGACCAAAGAACATTGAAGTCGAGCGGAAGGAAAACAATAAGACAAGCGTGCCACCAACGCTGATCTCAGCAAGGGTCAAAGAGACTTTCGAAGACATTTCGATGACTGGAGAGAGAACCAAGTTGGTTGTGAAAGACAATTTCGAGAACGTTATAAAGGAGCCTTCACAGCGGCCAAGGACTTTGTTCTGCCATTGAGAGAAGTTTTACATCTTCACTCTTTAAACAAAGTCCTATATTGATTTCTCAATCAAAGGGCCCCGCTGCCCATGTACAATCCAACTCGATCCTGCATTAGCATCTCCCATCTCAGTCTACAAGAGCCCTACTGCGGCTACGAAGCTGGCAGCCATGGAGAAGCTGGGGGAGGGGAGGGGGAGCACCCCTTTAACAGCCTTGGCCCCATTCTCCTGGCGTCAGACCAAAGAAGTTGGAAGCAAAAAGCTGCGTCCTCTTCCAATCACGTCCCCATGCTGTGACTCCCTGCCGAGAGCAGCCACATAGAAACCCGAGCATTGTGTGTGCAAGTTCAGAGCCGGGCGCCTGCGAGATCTCTGCTCTCCAGAGCATTGTCTGAGAGTTTATATTATCTGAGAGACAAACAAGAGAGGAACAGAGGGAGATCTGAGCCTGTGAAATGGGGCAGAGAGAAGCAGCTCTCGAATAAAACGAGATAGACAGAGGGAGATAAGGCAGCAAGCCGAGCGGAAGAACAGGATGCTAAGGAAGGGGGTCATACACCAAGGAGCAAGTGGGAACGGCAACAAAGACGCAAGACGCTGAGAAATACAGAGAGGGATCCACAGGGACCAGTGGGAAGAAGACGACATGGCCTCTATCCACGAAGGAGATCTCTTAATAGTCACATGAGCAGAAATCACTAATATAGTTACATAGTATGGCTGAAAAATCATGTAAATCCATCAAGAGAAAGATAATAATATAATATTATACTAATATATACTATGTATATAGATATTATCATTATATGGATTATCTAATCTGCAGATATATCAGCCCATAGAAAACAGGCTGGTGCATTATTGGACATGTATTCATTTTGCTAAGCAAAGCACATACTGAGACATATGGACATCACTGACAGGGGTACTCTACATAGGACCCCCATTTTTCAGCCAGTGACGAAGAACACTTCAATAAATGACCCCCCTTCTGGAGGACTCAGCATCAATGGTCATCCATTCATTTGAATAGGCACCATGTAATACCACATATTTCCTGTAGTGGCCACTGCAGGAGAAATGCCTGACCACCAGCAGCAACAACAGATGATCTTCAGGTGTTTCCACTGCTGGACCTCAAACCCCATTAAAAAAACTCCTTACCTAGTAAAATTTGTTTGGTTTATGGTCCCACGGCTCAGAAGTTACTGAAAACCGCTGACATGTAAGCCTGGTGAAAATTGTAAAGGATTTATAGAAACAAATTGCTAACCACCTCAAGACCCCGCCGTATTCCCTGGTGTATAACTGGACACAGTTTTGTTTTGTTTTTGTTTTTTTGTTAGAATTGATTTTGGCTGTAACATTTTTTTTTTCATTCGGGTTATTCACATAATTTTGCAACTTTTTGGGTGGTACATAGGGCTTTATTTTTATGCTATTTTTATTTTTGCAGTTTCTATCAAGCATCAGACTTACATGGTGGTATTTCCAGCCACATTGGGGCCGCTTGGCTGCCTCTCTGCCGTCCCTCACCCATTTGGCTTCCATGCCATGTCATCCAAGAGCTGCAGGATGGTGGCGTGTGATCCATAATGTGAAGACGTCCTGATGTCACAGAACACAATGTACATGATATGAAATAATAATAATAATAATAATAATAATAATAATAATCAAAATAATAATAAAAACTAAAATAATATAAATAATGATAATACAAAATAATAATACAAAAAATTGTATAAATAATAACATAAACAATAATAATATTAGTAATGATAATATTATTATTATTTATAATAATAATAATAATAATAATAATAATAATAATACCAATAACAATAATAATATAAACACTAATAATAATTAAAATATAAATACTAATAATAATATAATTATAAATAATAATAAAGACACAAATAATCATAATAATAATATAAATAATAATGATAATGATAATACAAAATAATAATACAGAAATTGTATAAATAATAACAAATAAAAATAATAATATTCAGAAAAATATAATAATAATAATAATAATAATAATAATTCCAATAACAATAATATAAATAATAATGATAATAAAATACCAATAACAATATTAAAAATGATAATAATACCAATAATAATATAAATACTAACTATGACAATATACATAATAATACTAGTAATATTAATAATAATAACAATAATAATAATTACAAATAGTAATAATAAAAATACCAACAATAATAATAATAATAATAATAAAAACCAATAAACCCAATATTAATGGAACATGAAACTGCAAGAGAAGTAAACCACAGAAAGAAAATATATAGGGCTGCGGCCGCCATCAAACAGGAAGCCCATAAACTATAACCAAGTATCTGTATGGTAGATTTATGATCTCCTACTCTTATGGGCAGCTATAATGTATACCTCATCCTGTGAAGCAATAAAGGCTATTGTCATGCTATTGCTATCTGTTATCGATCGTCTGTAGTATCAAGTAAATGGCTACTGAGCATCTTCTGTATGAAAACCAGAGCAAATAAGATTTTATGTACCTAAAACAAGAAGATCATTACACTATCTAAGGATAAGGGTTAACAGGTACAAGGCTTTGGGGCTGGAGGTTGAATGTTGGTACCTGCAGAGACAGAAATTCTAGTGTGCCATAGCAATACTCAGAATGGGCCGTATTCCCTACTTTAGTGTTCCTCATACTTATAAAGTTTATAATATTGCTGCACAGGGAGTTCTATTATTCCCCCTTGATAATTAATATAATCCTGGCTGCCTGCAGCCACCACTAGGGGGAGATAACCCCATATGGAATAGTACATGTTGCTCTCCTCTCCCCGTTCCAGCAATACCTTTGCACTTGAAGCTGGGATGCTCACATCAGTCACACTTGCAACCAGACCCCTAAGTCAGGCTTCCTTTACCATACTTTACCCCTTGTTAATGGGGCAGAGTGCTCCTGATCCTGAATTGCTCTGCCCCATCATAGAGCAAACTGTGCAGCCTTATAGTTACACTTGCACAGTCCTCTCTATCCTGTCCCTGCACTCACAGAAATGATTGGTGAGTAACCCCGGATCTACAGCACTGCACTCCACCAGATATAGTAACCAGAAAGGGTTGTCCAAAACCAAATTGATTTTTCAGTGACTGCTGAGACCAATCAGAGGCCTTAGTGGTCGCTGGAGAGGTACAGGTGATGATGTCACTCACATACATTACTTCCTGACCATCAATCAGTGGCCTCAGCAGTCAGGTAAGGTGCAAGACCTCCAGCGGACATCTGTGGTGGACAACAGAGCATCGGGGACAGGTCAGGATGTTTTTTGGAGCTTTTGGAGAATTGGAGCAACCTGGGGATGGTGTAAAATAAAAATAAAAAGCATACTCACCTGTTCCTGGCCCCCAGTTACTGGCCTCAGCAGTCCCCTGGGACCACCAACATCACCCAGGAAACTAGAAGACGAACGAAGAGACTCCTGTGTCTAATAGTGATTTGTGGGTGGCAAATGTTTCTGGTTCAGTTGAATCCAAAATTTTTGAAAAAAATTTGATTCTGCAGTGATTTGGAGGATAACAATGTGAGCTTTATGAACATTACAACCTTGTTTTCTTTGAAGACAGTGCCACATGTGTCTATGGGTTGTGTCTATGCTGCAGCTCCATTCCTTTGAAGTCAATGAGGCTGAGCTGCAATACCACAAGCAACCTGTAGGCTGGTAGGGCGCTGTTTCTGGTAGATAGCAGCCTTGCTTTTTTAATCTTGCACAACTTCTTTAAAGGAATTGTCCAGAAGTTGGTAAAACCCATGTGGAATCCGAGGGAGGTGTAAAATAATAATAATTGAAAAAAAAAGAAGAAGCATTCTCACCTGTCCCTGGAATTTTGTTTTCTGGCACCGGTGTCTGTTCAGGCTCATGTCAGAGCCCTGTTGCCGGAAGTCCTGCGCCCCATGTGACTGCTCAGACCCATCCGTGGCCTCATAGGTAACCAGTGACGTCAGGGGTGTAGATATAGGGGTGCAGAGGTAACAATCACTCCTGGGCCCTAGAGCTTCGGGGGGCCCAAAGGCCTCTCTACAACATAATAAGCCCCATTATATATTTTGCATTGGGGCCCAAGAGTTTCAAGTTACTCCTTTGGGTGACATATATGAGTGATATCACTGATCATTCTCCAGCGGCCATAGCGGTCACGTGAGGAGTCGGACTTCCAACAATGAGACCCCAACATGGTCAACGGTCAACGGAACCCCAGGGACAAGTGTGTGTACACTTTTTATTTTTCTTTTACAATTGCTCCAATTCCTGGACAATCCCTTTAATTATTTTGTTTCTAACACGGCAGATGGCGCTTAATATAAAGATTATAAACCCGCTAATCCGGCATCAGTCCCTAATACACCGGATTTTCAGAACTTTGCTCTCTTCTACTTCATTGCGGCTGCAGAAATAAACGCTATTACCAAAGGGGAGAGAGAGATGGATTTGAGAAGTGTGGTGACGCATGGACGAGGGGAAAAAAAGATTATGCAAAAGAGGCGAAGGATTTAGTAAATGTTGCATGGCATTATTGTTAACACAGCCAGAAAATCACAATTTTCAGAGGTCTCGGGATTTACAGTTTAATCACAGGTAGTTGATAAGCCTTTGTCATAAAATTATTGTAATTACTCTCTCGCACTATGTCTTACGACTTCCCATAAAGTTTATCTCTCGTAAAAAGAAAAGGACATTTAACTTAATTGAGATCCCGAGCCGAGCTCCCGCATGGCGCAAACACATATTGTACGTTTCCGCCACGGTACCCAACGGTCGCCACATTCCGCTCCATCCCTGGTCTCTTCTCATTGTCATCTTATTCCTTCCTGCCCGGGTTCTAATTCATCCTGGAGACAGAGGAAAAGTGAATCAAACCCGAAGCGACGTCTTTATCACCTATAAAATACGTCCCGTCAAGATCTGCTGCATTGCGTCCCGGGGCCGATGCAAATCTGCCCTAAAGTCACTGTTTTTTATTTTAATTGTATTAATTATTCTGCACTGCAACAAGACAGATCCCCGGGAAACCTGATCATAAAAAGGACATGCCTTGGCGGCGAGACAAAATATCTCCGGGATCTGATTTAGCACCAAGGAGGAAGAACGTGATGGTGAATAAAAGGAGGTGGGAAGACAATGGCGACGCGGTGGGATGGGGTCAGATACACAGCTCATCAAGACCATTATATGATGCTATGGGACCAGTGGTGACTAAAGGGCCATGAGCCCAGCAGAAGACCTAAGCAAAGTATGGAATTGTGTGTTACTCCTTGCCTTCTGACCTCATACTTGCCAACAGTCCCAAATTATCCAAGACGATTCCACATTTTTTGAAGCAATCTTGGCACATTCCGTCTGTCCAGGCCCCAAAAGACTTATGACAACCCTTCAGAATTGGATGTTCCAGGGTGATCTGATGGTGCTCCCGGGTGCCCCAATTTTACCTAAATCTTGGTAGCTATGTAACATGCAGACAGTAGAAGGGAAGGCAGATGACTGACTACATACCAGGTGTTTCTGTAGTCTGTCACTATGGAAACACATAAACCTGCATAGAATCTGTGCACACAAAGTGATAGGAGATTTTTTAATTTTTAAGGAGGACTTTTTGTGAAGTTGTGGTTGCCAAGGTATATAGTACATAAACGTTGAGGCCGGGGCCCCATGTGGCGTACACAACGTGGTTTGCCCACAGCCGAAACGTCATGGAAAAAAATGCATCTTTTTATAGTCACTGTGTAGTGGATGGGATTCTAGCGAATCCCATCCCCACAGTGCGGGAAAATACGCTCTGTGGACATGCTGTTTTGGAAATCACAGCATGTCAGTTATACTTATGGAAACACTGGTTTCCCTATAGGTATAATGGAAGCAGAGAGGTTTCCTCCGTGGACTTTCTATGAAAAGCGTTGTGGAAAAAAATGTGATGCATTGCCGCCGTGGTTTTTCCCGCAGTGCTTTTTTGCTGCAGGGCGCTACGTGGGGCCTTAACCTAAAGAGGTTTTCCATTTCAAGCGTCAGCTACACTTCCTGTGCATTCACCATGTGATGTCTCATTCATTGGTTAGATGGACTGATCACAACTGTGTCCCATTCAAGTGAATGGGCTGAGCTGCGATACCAAGCACTGCCACTGCACAAATATATGGCACTGTGCTCGGTTAGTACTGCAGAGGTCGCAGCACTCATGTTCACACTGCAGCCCCTTCGAGCAGCTGTTCGTCCGGGAACCTGGGTGTAGGACGCCTGACAATTATTAACTGACCACCTATCTCAAGAATATCAGCTAATAAGTCCTGGAAAAACCCTTGAAGGCCAAAGCCACACGTAGAGTCCTGAAGCAAAAAAGCACTGTGGAAAAAACCATGGCGGCAAAGCATCGCGATTTTTCCTGCAGCGCTTTTCACAGAAAGCCTAGCAACCACATGTCTTCCTGTTTGGGTGACTACCATTCTTACAGGTGTGTACAGGAGCTTATAAACGTTACACATCCTCTCCATTAGCGGCATTAAACTGGAACCCTCAGGCGGACGCTTAGTAAATAGCGGAGTCAGCCGTGAATTATTACAGGCTGCGTATCATTTCTGAATCATTTCCCTTTAAATTCTTCCGATTATTAGTTATAGTTGCCCAATTGGTTCAAGTCATTCTCATTGTTGAGTTGCCGTGACTCCATCAAGAAAATCATTAGTCTTCACGGTATCGTGGAGAAGATAATATCTGACAGAGGTTAAAATGGCGCTTCACGGTGTAGGAGAGGGTCGGCGAACGCACGGATAAAAAAATGAATTTATCTTTCCTCGGATTAGTATTCAGATGCAAAAAAAAATGGTAGGAAAAAAGTCAAATTAGTGAATAAAGCGTCACAGGATTTCCTTCATAGGAAAGAAAGATCTAAAGCTGGGAAAGAAGCTTAAAGGGGTTGTGCAGGATTAGAAAAGATGGTGGCTTTCTGTGAGAGACAGCACCACAACTGTGCTCACTGTTGGTTCTGGTATTGCAGCTCAGCTCTATTGAAGTGAAAGGGACTGAGCTACAATACCGCACACAACCTGTGGACAGGTGTGGCGCTGCTTTGAAAAAAAATCCCTTGTAAAAGTCATTGTCTACCCTTGACCTTTTAATATAAATAATATATATTATATATAAAATATATATATATAATATATATATGGAAAATAATAGAATATTTAAAATAATAGAATATTGGCTACCTGCCCCTAACACTAGAGGGAGCTCACTGCCTACATCACTTTATGTTCAACTTCAATTCACTTTAATTCACTTTCAAGATCCCTGCTTGCTGTCAGTGAGTGAAAACACATTCAAAGGCAAAAAGAACCTCCCAACTGAGAGTTTGTTACAGTTCTATCCAGTCTAGATCATTGTCTTGCTACAATGTATCAGTTCAGGTGTTTCCACTAGGACTCTGTTCACATGATCATGATGCAAATCAGCCATTAGAAACAGATTTCCGCAGCTGATTGTGGTATCCGTTCTCACAGAACCTTCACATACTTGAGTCTATTGAGCAATCTGTGAAAACAGCCAAATATAAGGCATGTCCAATATTTTGACAGCCCATTATAAAAGTGTTCATGTCAATAGGTCCATAGACTTGCATTGATTTCAGTGCAATAAACATAAGAGCCATCACACACCGCCTTCTCCCAATGTGTGAATAGAGTCTAAGGCCCCATGTACATGACCGAGTGTGCTTCCGATGTGGGGCTGAGTTTGCAGCGGAATGAACTCCATTCCGTTATACAGTCACCTCTACGGTGGCTTCTGATTCTTTCTTTTCTGGAGTGGATCAGGATAAGACCTGCTTTATACTCATCCGTGTCATTGGAATGGAATAGATCGGAAGCCCCCATAGAGGTGAATGTATAACAGAATACACTCTGATGTCACTAGGATGTCACTGTCATCCGAGATCATTCTGGAGCACATCGGAAACACACTCAGTCATGTACATGGGGCCAAAGAGGTAACAAACAGGATTACATGTGTCAACCATGAAATGGATTTTGCTGTAGATTCCATGTCAAAATCTGTAGCCCCGTTTACATGCTGCAGAAAAATTCCATGCAGGAAAAATTCTGCAAGAATATATATATAGTATGCTACTAGATCCTGCGGAATCTGAATGGATAATTCAGTGGATCAACGTGACTGGGCCCACATGAGCTCGAAACGCACATCCGCGACAGTATGGGATTTCTGCTATTGATATTGTGATAGGCTGAGGCCACGCGTTGCGGACAGGCTGTGCTTTTGGCTGTTACAGAAACGCAGCGTTTTACGGTCCCAGCAAAGTGAATGAGATTTTATTTCATCTCAATCACACATCGCAGGAAAAAACAACCTAAAATCACTATGTGGCCCTGCGACACCACTGTAAGTGAATGAAGATGCATTGTGGCCCTGAGGGTGTTGCGACTGAGACTCCTAGTTGCAAAATAATCCAGCAGTGCTCCATCGTTCTACGACTAGAAGTTGCCGTTGCAGCACTCAGGTTGGCAATGTGACTCCATCATTTAGTGAAGAGGTCACGGGGCGACATGGCGATCTTTAGTCGTTTGGCCATAGTTGCCGTACAGCCCTAGACATCTACTTCTACTTTGTTACAATCATGAATGTAACTATAGGGGCTACCGAGCCTTAGACCCAAAATATGTAATGGGGCCGCCACTTACCATGTGCGATCTATAATCCTGATGTCTTATTATGTTATAGAGATGCCTTTGGGCCCCCTGAGGTTTCAGGGCCCGGTAGTGATTGCTATCTCTGTACCCTCTATAGCTAGGCCCCTGCAGGAATACAAGCGCCTCTTCTAGGATAGAACTCCCTGTTCTAAGACCTCTGGGTCAGGAACATGTTTTTGTTGCTTTGGGAAAAAAAAACATTAAAAATTCCCCTAAAATAACATAATATAATATAATAAAAGAATCTTCGCTATTCTAAAGAGTTGATAATGGAAAAAGTCCAAGAGAATGATGATTTTAGTCGGAATCTGCGCCACCGCCTGTACCTCTAATCTCTGAGGTCACCGTGTGTGTCTCTTCCGCGCTGCCTTAATAGGACAGATGAGACGCTGCGCACGGCCTCCTCTCTAATGTGTTTTGGTGAAGGATGGAGGCCCCTCTTGCGGGCAGCTCTTCGCCTCTCGCTCAAGCCTCCAATGAGGACAAATCACCTCACCGGCTTTGTAGTCATGTTCGGGAGACCCGGCGGCGCCGCGTGAAGGAGTTGGGAATGATAAAGAGGCCGCGGTTTTCCAAACGACTTCTATAACACACACCTGCTGCCTGCCAGGCTTCATAATGCAGGGGCACGCCGGCAATTACAATGCTGGGAGCAAGAAAACATAAGCGGGGGTAACCCCTTCATGGCTGGAAGGGAGGGGGGCAATAAATGGCTACAGCAAGCCAAGGGTTAACGCTGTGTATGGAAGATTTAGAGGGAGCCGGGAAAAAACCCTTTTATTGTTCCGACACCTCTCTCGTTTACAAAAACATTAACTTTCTGTAAAATGACTGTAATTTGCTATTTGTGGACCAAAATAAAAAGCAATTATCATCACAACCAGCGACGCTTTTATTCTGTATTATAGAAACCCACAGTATGAAAGCAGATTATGAGATAATGATGTTAAACAGCAAAGAGGCTGATGTGAAATTAATACTAACTCCAGCGTCTGGATGGCGAGAAGCGGCAGAAGAAAGTGGCGCAGAACTCGCTGTATAATAAGAGAAAATATCAACAGCCTCAACAGTACTCATATAATGCAGATATTCCTGTACATAGGTAGTATTATAGTAGTTATATTCTTGTACATAGGAGCAGTATTATAGTAGTTATATTCTTGTACATAGGAGCAGTATTATAGTAGTTATATTCTTGTACATAGGAGTAGTATTATAGTAGTTATATTCTTGTACATAGGAGCAGTATTATAGTAGTTATATTCTTGTACATAGGAGCAGTATTATAGTAGTTATATTCTTGTACATAGGAGGCAGTATTATAGTAGTTGTATTCTTGTACATAGGAGCAGTATTATAGTAGTTATATTCTTGTACATAGGAGCAGTATTATAGTAGTTATATTCTTGTACATAGGAGCAGTATTATAGTAGTTATATTCTTGTACATAGGGGTAGTATTATAGTAGTTATATTCTTGTACATAGGAGGTAGTATTGTAGTAGTTATATTCTTGTACATAGGAGTAGTATTATAGTAGTTATATTCTTGTACATAGGAGTAGTATTATAGTAGTTATATTCTTGTACATAGGAGCATTATTATAGTAGTTATATTATTGTACATAGGAGCAGTATTATAGTAGTTATATTCTTGTACATAGGAGGTAGTATTATAGTAGTTATATTCTTGTACATAGGAGTAGTATTATAGTAGTTATATTCTTGTACATAGGAGCAGTATTATAGTAGTTATATTCCTGTACATAGGAGCAGTATTATAGTAGTTATATTCTTGTACATAGGAGCAGTATTATAGTAGTTATATTCTTGTACATAGGAGCAGTATTATAGTAGTTATATTCTTGTACATAGGAGCAGTATTATAGTAGTTATATTCTTGTACATAGGAGCAGTATTATAGTAGTTATATTCTTGTACATAGGAGCAGTATTATAGTAGTTATATTCTTGTACATAGGAGCAGTATTATAGTAGTTATATTCTTGTACATAGGAGCAGTATTATAGTAGTTATATTCTTGTACATAGGAGCAGTATTATAGTAGTTATATTCTTGTACATAGGAGCAGTATTATAGCAGTTATATTCTTGTACAAAGGAGTAGTATTATAGTAGTTATATTATTGTACATAGGAGCAGTATTATAGTAGTTATATTCTTATACATTGGAGCAGTATTATAGTAGTTATATTCTTGTACATAGGAGCAGTATTATAGTAGTTATATTCTTGTACATAGGAGGTAGTATTATAGTAGTTATATTCTTGTACATATGAGGTAGTATTAGAGTAGTTATATTCCTGTACATAGGGGACGGTATTATAGTAGTTATATTCTTGTACATAGGGGCAGTATTATAGTAGTTATATTCTTATACATTGGAGCAGTATTATAGTAGTTATATTCTTGTACATAGGGGCAGTATTATAGTAGTTATATTATTGTAAATAGGGGCAGTATTATAGTAGTTATATTCTTGTACATAGGAGGTAGTATTATAGTAGTTATATTCTTGTACATAGGAGCAGTATTATAGTAGTTATATTCTTGTACATAGGAGCAGTATTATAGTAGTTATATTCTTGTACAAAGGAGTAGTATTATAGTAGTTATATTCTTGTACATAGGAGCAGTATTATAGTAGTTATATTCTTGTACAAAGGAGTAGTATTATAGTAGTGATATTCTTGTACATAGGAGCAGTATTATAGTAGTTATATTCTTGTACATAGGAGTAGTATTATAGTAGTTATATTCTTGTACATAGGAGCAGTATTATAGTAGTTATATTCTTGTACATAGGAGCAGTATTATAGTAGTTATATTCTTGTACATAGGAGCAGTATTATAGTAGTTATATTCTTGTACATAGGAGCAGTATTATAGTAGTTATATTCTTGTACATAGGAGCAGTATTATAGTAGTTATATTCTTGTACATAGGGGCAGTATTATAGTAGTTACATTATTGTAAATAGGGGCAGTATTATAGTAGTTATATTCTTGTACATAGGAGGTAGTATTATAGTAGTTATATTCTTGTACATAGGAGCAGTATTATAGTATTTATATTCTTGTACATAGGAGCAGTATTATAGTAGTTATATTCTTGTACAAAGGAGTAGTATTATAGTAGTTATATTCTTGTACATAGGAGCAGTATTATAGTAGTTATATTCTTGTACAAAGGAGTAGTATTATAGTAGTGATATTCTTGTACATAGGAGCAGTATTATAGTAGTTATATTCTTGTACATAGGAGTAGTATTATAGTAGTTATATTCTTGTACATAGGAGCAGTATTATAGTAGTTATATTCTTGTACATAGGAGCAGTATTATAGTAGTTATATTCTTGTACATAGGAGCAGTATTATAGTAGTTATATTCTTGTACATAGGAGCAGTATTATAGTAGTTATATTCTTGTACATAGGAGCAGTATTATAGTAGTTATATTCTTGTACATTGGAGCAGTATTATAGTAGTTATATTCTTTTACATAGGAGGTAGTATTATAGTAGTTATATTCTTGTACATAGGAGCAGTATTATAGTAGTTATATTCTTGTACAAGGAGCAGTATTATAGTAGTTATATTCTTGTACATTGGAGCAGTATTATAGTAGTTATATTCTTGTACATAGGAGCAGTACTATAGTAGTTATATTCTTGTACATAGGAGTATTATTATAGTAGTTATAGTCTTGTACATAGGAGCAGTATTATAGTAGTTATATTCTTGTACATAGGAGCAGTTTTATAGTAGTTATATTCTTGTACATAGGGGGCAGTATTATAGTAGTTATATTCATGTACATAGGAGCAGTATTATAGTAGTTATATTCTTATACATTGGAGCAGTATTATAGTAGTTATATTCTTGTACGTAGGAGCAGTATTATAGTAGTTATATTCTTGCACATAGGAGCAGTATTATAATAGTTATATTCTTGTACATAGGGGGCAGTATTATAGTAGTTATATTCTTGTAAATAGGAGTAGTATTATAGTAGTTATATTCTTGTACATAGGAGGTAGTATTATAGTAGTTATATTCTTGTACATAGGAGCAGTATTATAGTAGTTATATTTTTGTACATAGGAGTAGTATTATAGTAGTTATATTCTTGTACAAAGGAGCAGTATTATAGTAGTTATATTCTTGTACATAGGAGCAGTAGTATATTAGTTATATTCTTGTACATAGGGGGCAGTATTATAGTAGTTATATTCTTGTACATAGGAGGCAGTATTATAGTAGTTATATTCTTGTACGTAGGAGCAGTATTATAGTTGTTATATTCTTGCACATAGGAGCAGTATTATAGTAGATATATTCTTGCACATAGGGGGCAGTATTATAGTAGTTATATTCTTGTACATAGGAGTAGTATTATAGTAGTTATATTCTTGTACATTGGAGCAGTATTATAGTAGTTATATTCTTGTACAAAGGAGCAGTATTATAGTAGTTATATTCTTGTACATAGGAGCAGTAGTATAGTAGTTATATTCTTGTACATAGGGGCAGTATTATAGTAGTTATATTCTTGTACATAGGAGGCAGTATTATAGTAGTTATATTCTTGTACGTAGGAGCAGTATTATAGTAGTTATATTCTTGTACATAGGAGTAGTATTATAGTAGTTATATTCTTGTACATAGGAGCAGTATTATAGTAGTTATATTCTTGTACATAGGAGCAGTATTATAGTAGTTATATTCTTGTACATAGGAGCAGTATTATAGTAGTTATATTCTTGTACATAGGGGGCAGTATTATAGTAGTTATATTCTTGTACGTAGGAGCAGTATTATAGTAGTTATATTTTTGTACGTAGGAGCATTATTATAGTAGTTATATTCTTGCACAAAGGAGCAGTATTATAGTAGTTATATTCTTGTACATAGGGGCAGTATTATAGTAGTTATATTCTTGTACATAGGAGTAGTATTATAGTAGTTATATTCTTGTACATAGGAGGTAGTATTATAGTAATTATATTCTTGTACATTGGAGCAGTATTATAGTAGTTATATTCTTGTACATAGGAGCAGTATTATAGTAGTTATATTCTTGTACATAGGAGCAGTATTATAGTAGTTATATTCTTGTACAGAGGAGTAGTATTATAGTACTTATATTCTTGTACATTGGAGCAGTATTATAGTAGTTATATTCTTGTACATAGGAGGCAGTATTATAGTAGTTATATTCTTGTACATAGGAGCAGTATTATAGTAGTTATATTCTTGTACATAGGAGCAGTATTATAGTAGTTATATTCTTGTACATAGGGGCAGTATTATAGTAGTTATATTCTTGTACATGGGGGCAGTATTATAGTATTTATATTCTTGTACATAGGCTGCCAGCATTATTGGATTTAGTAGAGATACATCCTGAGGCATAATAGGAGGGACATATTAAATAAAAGGATGAATCACAATCTCTTTCCATGTAGTTTACAAGTTTTTTTACACTTATGTTTTATTGCCCTTTAAGCACTTGCTTCTAGTACATTGTATGGGTACAGGGTAAGTGACAGAGTTAAACGGCTTCAGATTTTTCTGGGAGATGAGGATTAATGGGAAATAATGGGAGTCTGTGCAGGAGATAAACGTACTGCCTTCTACAAGACAATTACTTTAATGAGGACAAAACTCTATCTTAAAATGTTACATTGTAATAAAATATGCTCGGAGGAAGCTTTCGGAGTCACCCAGTGACCAATGACACAAACATTACATACAGCACGTTAACCTTCAGCTGCTGCAGATATTATTCTTTCCAATTTAACACTTTTGCCTTCCAGGCAGGCAACATGAATACAGATATTTGGTGTTTTAATAGTTAATTGTGCTTACTAGCTAGAGGCAAATGCCAACACAAAGGACCCGAACTCCTTGTGCTTGGTTTGCAACTGCTGTTTATATGGTACAAATGGTATGTTCATCCCCCACAAAGAGACAGTGTGAAACCCACTTATGATGTTACAGCAGTGCACCTGATGATGTCACAGCACCTCACCAGACTGAAACCCACTTGGGATATCACAGCCGCTTACATGACTTAAACCAGGTTGTGATGTCACAGCAGCTCACCTGCCAAAGCTCACCTGTGATGTCACAGCATCAAACCCACTAAAACAAGAGAGAGGCTGGACATCATTGCTTTAAGGGAACATCATACACTGCCCTCTTACTGCAACATTAGGTTGATTTGACAATCAGGAGTCTTAAAAAGCTGGGTTTTAACCTCTCTGTGAGCTGTAATGGCACACAGAACAACTCCTACAATTATAATTCTATTGCTCTTCTTATGAATCACAACAGTCCAGGATGGTTCCTGATGTGGACATAAAATACGGTCCTGTCCCTTTAATAGTTGGAGCGTTATATAAATATATCATTATGTGAAGTTAAATGTTAGCTCTGGAGAAAGATCTCGTCTTTGATCTGACAGCGGCTACAGGAAAACAGTCACTGGAAAGAGATGCAGAGTGTGCACATTTCCCCAACTGACACATGTAAACCTTTAACCCACAGTGCATGTCAAATGTATCGACTGTGCTCTAAAACAGAGTGTTACAATGTGACGTGCCCATTATAGATGTGCTGCGGAGGAGAGACACACTGGGTAATGGGGAGGCTATGCTGCAGAACATCACGGCCAACCATATTGATTACTGTGTAACCTATTTATAGTGTAGATGCCGGTATAACCTGGGTATCTCCTGTATATAGTGATATGGACCATGCCGGTATAACCTGAGTATCTCCTGTATATAGTGATATGGACCATGCCGGTATAACCTGGGTATCTCCTGTATATAGTGATATGGACCATGCCGGTATAACCTAGGTAACTCCTGTATATAGTGATATGGACCATGCCGGTATAACCTGGGTATCTCCTGTATATAGTGATATGGACCATGCTGGTATAACCTGGGTATCTCCTGTATATAGTGATATGGACCATGCTGGTATAACCTGGGTATCTCCTGTATATAATTCTATATGTACAGCTGGTATAAGTTATACATCTCCTCGTATATAGTGATATGGACCATGCTGGTATAACCTGGGGATCTCCTGTATATAATTATATATGTACAGCCGGTATAACCTGGGTATCTCCTGTATATAATTCTATATCTACAGCTGGTATAAGTTATACATCTTCTTGTATATAGTGATATATGTACAGCTGGTATAACCTGGGTATCTTCAGTATATCATTCTATATGTACAGCTGGTATAACCTGGGTATCTCCTGTATATAATTATATATGTACAGCTGGTATAAGTTATTTTGTAAGGTAAGTAGTGAGTAACATTCACATTATATCAGGCAGTATTTGATCCTATAGATGAAGCTGCGGCAGTCTGATCTATGTAAATGCGCTGATCTTATTCCCTTGTTACCTTTACTCATCGTGGATAGAAACAAGTGTCTGAGCACAATAGAAGGTAATTTGTTCTCTTCTCAGTCTGTAATTGTAGATACTTTTAGCAAAGCGACAGGAAAGTTCATCAAACTCCGGAAGAAAAGCAAAATGAAGAAAAGTTCCAGTATAAATATTAGACATATAAGTTCTTGACAGATGAAGTACTGGGGGTGGGGGGTTCTATTCACTGGGGAATATACAGTCTAAAAATTTCATTAAAGGGGTTTTCTAGTAATATACATCTGCCTATCCATACAATAATCCATCAATATTCCCAACGTGGGAGTACATCAAAAGGCAACCATCTAGTAGTATAATAGGTACGAGACACCATAATGATGTAGGGGTGTCAATAGAAAGTACCACACAGGGCACCATTCAACCTAAGGATGGCTCAGAGTACTCAAGGGAGTCAAGATATTGGTAAAGGCTCCACCAAGGAACAGATGTCAAGCAGGTCAATGCATACTATGTCAATGGCATCTAACATCACATTGTACTCTCTCCATAGAAGTCAATGGGTTCTATAGACGTCTATGGGAGAAATATGGATCCACGTTTTCTCTACTGAAACTGACTTTGCTTGCCGTTTGTCTAGCTCTACAAATACACAGAATTTATTGCAAGTCCAACATATGCTGTTTTTTATGCTTTGTTATGCATGTCAATAGAAAGTACAGGGCGCCATCCAACCTAAAAATGTCCCTGAGTACTAAAGGGCGTTATGATATAGATAAGGACTCCACCAACAAAGAGAAGTCAGATAGGTCTATGCATGTAATATGAATGGCATCTAATATCACAGATCTGTATTCTCCCCATAGAAGTCAATGGGCTCCATAGCCTTCTATGGAAGAAATATGGATCCTTGTTTTCTCTACTGAAACGCTTGCAATTTGTCAAGTTCTACAAATACACATAATTTATTGCAAAGTGTGTAATAGGGCCCCTACTACAATATATAATAGCAATGCCTTCCTATGTGGTGAGGGCCTATAGGCACCAGGACTTGGGTATGAGAGCAACTTCTGCACCCTCTGTGCCACATTTGTGTCTGCTGCTGGTCAGTCTATGTCAGGTCAGTCCAGTTGTAGATTGTAGAAGGGATTTTCTATGAAGTACGTATATTATAGCACTTCCTTTGCACTATTTCCCCTATGTCGTGGCTTATCCAGCAATGTGCGGGTATTTTCTGCAGAGCGGCTCCATTATAAAGCCACCCTTCAGCTATCCTAATACTACATGAGAAATAGCCTAAATCTGCAGCACACATAACCGTCTCCCTGCACTGTATATCTTATCGATTTTTGTCTACCTCAGAGAAAATGTCACCGAGGTAAAAAAAAAATAAAAATTCTGCTGGTCCTAAAAACTCTGTAATTCCAACAATTTCAGGCTAATAGAAAAGTATCAGACTGCGCCTTCATGGCGTAACGCTGGCAGTCTGCTAGTTCAGCAAGTCTCTGTTAGCCAGCAGACATATGGCTATGTCACCGCATCATATACTTCCTCTGGAGGGTAAAAATGTCAGTATGCCTTCTAAGCTCCATTTAACTACATAAAGAATCGGAACATTGTGTCCAATGTGAGGCGGCACGCTGCTCTGCAGGAATATAAAATTATCTTCTGCTATTACTGCAGGTGTAAGCTCATAACATGGGTAATGTAGCAACAAAATCTCCAGGGTAATTGAGGTATCCACCCAGCTCTCCGGGGGTCGGAGACACAGTATGGTTCATGGGAGGGGTTAAAATCAGGGGTGTGAACAAAGGAAAAAGGGAGCCATGGCAAAAATGATAGGGTATGATTCTTAGTTTACATTTACTATAGATATAGTCTATATAAATGTGTGTATAAATACTGATCCTGAGTTAAGGCCTGTATTATACTCCAGAGCTGCACTCACTATTCTGCTGGTACAGTCACTGTGTACATACATTACATTACTGATCCTGTACTGATCCTGAGTTACATCCTGTATTATACTCCAGAGCTGCGCTCACTATTCTGCTGGTGCAGTCACTGTGTACATACATTACATTACTTATCCTGTACTGATCCTGAGTTACATCCTGTATTATACTCCAGAGCTGCACTCACTATTCTGCTGGTGCAGTCACTGGGTACATACATTACATTACTTATCCTGTACTGATCCTGAGTTACATCCTGTATTATACTCCAGAGCTGCACTCACTATTCTGCTGGTGCAGTCACTATGTACATACATTACATTACTTATCCTGTACTGATCCTGAGTTACATCCTGTATTATACTCCAGAGCTGCACTCACTATTCTGCTGGTGCAGTCACTGTGTACATACATTACATTACTTATCCTGTACTGATCCTGAGTTACATCCTGTATTATACTCCAGAGCTGCACTCACTATTCTGCTGGTACAGTCACTGTGTACATACATTACATTACTTATCCTGTACTGATCCTGAGTTACATCCTGTATTATACTCCAGAGCTGCGCTCACTATTCTGCTGGTGCAGTCACTGTGTACATACATTACATTACTTATCCTGTACTGATCCTGAGTTACATCCTGTATTATACTCCAGAGCTGCACTCACTATTCTGCTGGTACAGTCACTGTGTACATACATTACATTACTGATCCTGTACTGATCCTGAGTTACATCCTGTATTATACTCCAGAGCTGCGCTCACTATTCTGCTGGTGCAGTCACTGTGTACATACATTACATTACTTATCCTGTACTGATCCTGAGTTACATCCTGTATTATACTCCAGAGCTGCGCTCACTATTCTGCTGGTACAGTCACTGTGTACATACATTACATTACTTATCCTGTACTGATCCTGAGTTACATCCTGTATTATACTCCAGAGCTGTGCTCACTATTCTGCTGGTGCAGTCACTGTGTACATACATTACATTACTTATCCTGTACTGATCCTGAGTTACATCCTGTACTATACTCCAGAGCTGCGCTCACTATTCTGCTGGTCCAGTCACTGTGTACATACATTACATTGCTTATCCTGTACTGATCCTGAGTTACATCCTGTATTATACTCCAGAGCTGCGCTCACTATTCTGCTGGTACAGTCACTGTGTACATACATTACATTACTTATCCTGTACTGATCCTGAGTTACATCCTGTATTATGCTCCAGAGCTGCACCACTATTCTGCTGGTGCAGTCACTGTGTACATACATTACATTACTTATCCTGTACTGATCCTGAGTTACATCCTGTATTATACTCCAGAGCTGCGCTCACTATTCTGCTGGTACAGTCACTGTGTACATACATTACATTACTTATCCTGTACTGATCCTGAGTTACATCCTGTATTATACTCCAGAGCTGCACTCACTATTCTGCTGGTACAGTCACTGTGTACATACATTACATTACTTATCCTGTACTGATCCTGAGTTACCTCCTGTATTATACTCCAGAGCTGCACTCACTATTCTGCTGGTGCAGTCACTGTGTACATACATTACATTACTTATCCTGTAGTGATCCTGAGTTACATCCTGTATTATACTCCAGAGCTGCGCTCACTTCTGGATAGATGGGGTTGGTGTGCTAGGTCTTGTATCTATCTTCACACTGATGGGCTCCACCATTAATAATAGTTTATCTCTTTATTACAACCCACCACCTCCTGACTTGCTCTCCCCCAGCTTCACATATCACAGTGACCAGCAGGACAATGTCACCCCCTGAATGGTTCTTGTCTTCCTTACTTGAGTACATTGCCCATGAGCAGGGTAAGGGGCTGAGCACTAGATCAGGGCTTTCCTTCCCATGGCACTGCCTGAGCTCTATAGTAATGCGGCATCTCCAATCAAATTAACATCCTCGGCCTCTGATCTCATCCTTGTTCTCGCCGTCATCGAATCTCTATATTTCCAGAGTGCTCTCACACGGAGCAGCCAGGCCCAGGTTATTGTCTGCATTAACGTGATTTAATGAACATAAAAGTGCTAAATATTGAATGCATTAATATAATAAAATGAGTATTATCATTGTATTCCTCGAAATCCACACTAATAACTCATGTAATAATGGGTTGGTGTTAACAGCAGATGCTCATTTACAGATTTCTGGGTGAAGAAGTGCCCGGATCTCGCATTATGCCAGGGTGTGTGATTTCTAGAAAGATATGACAAGACATTAACATCTAAAATGCAGTAAGATTGTTTATGGACTTGGTCATATAAGCCGAGACAGAGAGGAGGTAATACAAGGCCATTAAATGTGGCTGAGGGCGGATTCTGCAAAACAAGACCATTAAATGAGCAAACATTGCAGGCATGAAGAAATAATGGTCTTAAAGGGCATGTCCGCCCGTGCTGCCAAATAGCTCCAGCACATCTAAGCTGAAGAACAAGATGTTGTGCAATTGTTTCCCACTGTTTTGTGTATACAGATCCTATGCATATTTATTTTATGCATCTCCTTGGTTACAGACTACAAATAAGCCCTGTGTAGTCAGATCCTGCAGTCATGTGTGACTCTTTATCCTTCCTCCCCTACATCCCTTTAATCTGATACGGATTTCACCAAGAAGGGATGTTCCTTTGGATGTAATACAATTAGAAATGGGCGAACCCTGGGAGATTCATTTTGGGAATATTTGCGAGGTTCGCGCGTCTGTTTCATTTCTGAATTTTTTAGTCCAAACCAGAAGTGCTATTATTATATTCTGGGGCTTCTATGTAATAAGCGAAGGCCCATGGGGTGCGGAAACATAATAAATAGTTAGGCCTCATGCACACGACTGTGTGTACTGTCCATGGGCTAGACGAGTTTGTCATGGCTGACACTGACCCATTCATTTCTATGGTCCCATACACGTCCCTGTATTAACACGGGCCTGTGTATAACGGCAGTGGCTCCTGTGATAGCGGGCCCAATCACAGGTCTCAGTGGTCCCCAGGGCTCATAACAAGACCCAGGAGGCCAGGAGAAGACAACCAAAGAGGTCCGTGAAGTGAGTGAGTGAGGTGAGTATCAGTAGTCATTATGTTTCCGCACCTCCTCTTGGCTGGGAGTATTATTACTCTTCAGACCCCGGAGTATAATAGTTTCGGGATTGGTCGTCTGTAAATACTACCGTCTGCCAGTAGTGGCCGCTGCAGGGAAATGTATATCCAGACAATCATCAATGATTGATGGGGGTTAGACCTGCACCAATCCGCCGACCGCCATGTCAACTTCCATTAGAACGCGGGAGTTGACTTCTAAATTTGTAACTTTACTTCTGACTATCCCCCAAGCATCTAGATCACCCGAACGAAGATAAACTTGGTAGCCCATCAGGCAAACGTTTGTCGGCTATTCCTCCAGACCAAACTAAATCTCCGAAATGTCTTTTTTTTTCCTGCAATTTAAATAATCTTTGAGGAAGCGACACTAAGAAATTGTTGCAGCGTGTGGGGAGGGCGGATTCCAGGACTCCGGTAAAGCGGCGCGCGATTGTTGTCCTCCTGCGTGCTATTTGATAGCATTGAGCTATTCTGCTTTTGATTATCTGGCAGGATGGGAAAAATTTCTCATTCCTTTTAGCAGTATAACGGCTCCAGCCCCACAGCTCAGCCCGGGCGCAGAGAGGAGGGGAGCGAGAGAGAGGACTGTGATAAAAAGCCAATCTCTCGCCACAAAGGAAAGATTTTATCAGCGCTGAGCAGACCCGGCTCTTGCTGCGTTACCTTCCCTGCAGGACGAAATCCCAGAAAGGACAGAGAAGGTGGGATGGCCGCTTTTTATCCATGGGCTTTGCCAAGGCAGTGCGGGCAAAAATAACAGAAAACAAAATGGGGGCTGCCGCCGGAGGTGGGGCGCGGACAGGAGGGATGCCCCTCCATTGTACTAGTCTATAGCAAGCTTTGGAAAATACATAGGGAATAAATGGAGGATAATTACAGAGACCAAATGATGTCAGGGCAGGCTGAATCCCAGCTGGGGTGTATGCACAAAGCTTGTCTCTGCCTTCTGCACACCGTATTGTGTATCACAATGCAAACATACCATGGAGTGTAAGAGTTATCTCTATATACAGCAGGTCTGCTCATCCTGGGGGCCCCGAGCTCCATCCATGGGCATTGTCGAGTATTGCAAAGTAAACCAATCAGATTGTCATATTCATGTCTATAAACACCTGATATTCCGAGCGTACCCCAGCCAAATATATAATCCTGCCGCTGCCCCTGATTCCAGGCTCCTTCATGTATGAGCTCTTTGTTTTCCAGGCTTCAGTTTTGGGGTTAGGAGTAAGGTAACTACTTCCTGTGAGCCTTAGAGGACTCTATCTGTCACTTGGTCACCGGAGACCTCCCTCTTGCTCTGATTTCTTTGTGAGTCAATCACAGAGACAAAATTTTTCCAACCCTCTTGGAATATTGACATACAGTACCGTTCAAAAGCTTTAGGCAGGTGTGGAAAAAAATAGGATAAAAAGTGGTAATAGTTTATTTTGTCAATTCCTTTTGTATCTAAATCCCATCAATATTTGGTGCGACCTTTGCCCTTTGGAGGAGGAGTCCTGGAAGTGATGATCCGGCCCCCACAGATATAGCCCTGATCTCATCATCCTCCAGTCTGTCTGGGATGACATGAAGAGACAGACAGATTGGAGCAAGCAACATCCATAGAAGATCTGTGCTTAGTTCTCCAAGATGGCGGCGGGAACAACCTCCCTGCCCAGTTCTGCCAAATACTGTCTGCAAGTACCGAGAAGAACTGATGGAAGGCAAAGGGCAAAGGTCACACCAAATATTGATGGGATTTACATTGCTCTTTTCTTCATAATAGATCAGGAGTTGGAACCATAAATGAAAGGCAGGCTGGACTCAGGACTGGAAGGTGGACATAGCACAGGACAGAACATAGTCTACAACAGAGCCAAGGGCTGTCACCAGCAGAACATATAAAGAACCAGAAAACCATGGCAGGAGTCCGGGTTCAAGGGAACAATGGCCAGGCTAAACCATGTCAAGGACGGCTCTGTGAACTATACATTGAAAGAGCAAAATGGCTGGGTATATACAGCAGACCTTGAGGAACTTATCAGAAGAAGCTGCCTAAGGACAGAGCTCAGAACCTGAGAAACTAAAGCTGGTGCAGCACCATGTGGCTGAACAATGGAGACAGAACAACACAGGAAGCAAATGCAGACTTGGATAGGCCACCAGGATCAAATGGTATCCTGAACGATACGCAGAGGTGAGAGAGGGCGCCAACAACCCTATTTATGACAAAATATTAGTATGATCATATATTTAAAGAAGGAACAAATACCATAAACTGATGGAATTACAATATCTATATCTGATGTACCTGTACGTGTTACTCAATATTATAGGTTGACTTAAACTGCAAAATGGAATATAGACATATACACCATATAGATATGGGAGAGATAGATATGGGAGAGAGAAAGAGATAGATAGTAAGATAGATAGATAGATATGAGATAGATAGATAGATAGATAGATAGATAGATAGATAGGAGTTTGGAAATCTAAGTATAAGTTAGGCGCTCTATTATATGTACCCCATAGTGCAGTGGCATCTTGAGGGAATAGGGTGCAGCCACCTTTACGACCCCCCTGGGGGGCTGAGTAGGTGGCTCCCTGCTAATGAAGAAGCTGAAGAATAAGCATTTTCTGAAGCTTTCTGAGAGCTGCCCATGAGTCTTCCCGCAGACGACACAGTATGTGTGTGGCTTTCAAAAGCTACAGTGTAACAACGTCTATAAATATCTTTTATGTTGTCCAATAAAAGACATCATAACCTTCAAAGAATCCAGTTTTATCCGGTGGTTATCCTGGTACTAGGACACTTTCTTTGACACTTAACTCCAACTTTTCCATGTCTGACAGCTATAAAGGGGGCGACGGGGTGACGGATACTGAATAAAATGTGGGTGTGGTCGGGAAGAATGGATGGAAACATTACAAAAAGATTTATCAGCTGCAATAAAGTAATGAGATCCAGACAACGAGTGATCAATACTGGAGATTATGGTGGCGCGATAAATATCAGTAAGATCAATATGTGATGAGGGGTCAAACATAAACTGGTGGAATTACAATATCTATGTCGGACACTGTATCCACACCTTAGGACACGGAATTACTGTTGTACATATACAGATGTAGATGTATGTTTTCTGCTCTAAGGCCCCACGTAGCGGAAACGCATCACAGCATTTTTCATTATACCTATAGGGAAACCGCTGGCGTTTCTGTAGGTATCAATGACATCCTGCGATTTCCAAAACCACAACGGTTTTGGAAATCGTATCGTGTCCGCTGCGCGTATTTTTCCGCAATGTGTGGATGCGGAATCCCATCCACTATACAGTGACTGTAAAACGCCGCGGTTATTTGGTGGCAAACACATAGATTTTTGCTCGACCTATTGACATACATGGAACATTAGAAATGTTTGCAACTAATTTGCTGAATGAGAATTCTTAATAAGATGCAAAAGGCGGACATGTGCAATGAGTCACAGACATGAGAGGAGCACCGAGGGAACCTGCTGATGTAATGTAATTCATTAGGCTTATAATTTGATAGAAGAGACCTGAAGACTTATAGTCCAGCCCCGTAATAGCTTAAAGTGTAACTAAGGATTTAGATTTTTTTCCCTGAATCCATAGTGCAGGTGAAGATAAAAAACGTTATAATATACTTTATTGAAGAAAAGTGCCCGTTTCTTCACTTATTTGTCTACTTCTGCCACTGATCAAATCTTTACAATAGAAGTCTATGGAAAGGGGAGTGAGGAGTAAGAGCAGAGTGCCTCAAAGCAGAGAGACATCTGCACTATAGAGAGACAGTCATCTTTCACAACACAGCCAGGTTACCAGGAATTAGTCTCCAGCCTTATCCTGATAGGACTCATTTAATCCCCCTTCTCCCCCTCCACTCTCCATAGACTTCATTGTAATCTAATCTGCTTGTGTATGGACTATCAGAATCAAAGACAGGAGTAATAGTTAAACACACAGACACTTTTTTTTTGTTTGTTTCCTTCACCTGCTCTATGGATTTATGAAAAAATAAATGCAAATCTACGTAGACTTTTGATGGTTTTTACATTTTATAGCCCTAAAGCAACAACAGATAGTGAAAGATCTGGAAATAGAACAGCTGAATTTTAGAGAAGAAAAATAATACTTTGGACTCAGAGGGTAAATCTCGAACCTGGGCTCCGCTGGGTTAGCTGCTGCAAAAACTAGTGTGGCCATATACAATGTAATACAAGGTAGGTCTGCAAGTATACGGATTATGGCATTGTAGTCGACTAGGTAAATGTAACCTGGGTGTGGTAGTCCAATCCAGTCAATAGCAAGCCAGAGCCAAAAAATGCTTCAGAAAAAAACGTGGAAAAAACATCACGTTTTTTTTTCTGCAGATTTTTCCTCTGCAGACTTTCTGTCCCTATTATACCTATATGGAAAACGCCAGTAGGTATACTTGACATGCTGCGATTTACAAAAACGCAATGTTTTTTGAAATCACAGTGAAACTAGTTTTCTGTAATGTGTGGATGGGATTAGCCAGAATTCACTTTGCAGGTACTGTAAATTGCAGCGTTTTCACAATGTGGGACCCCGGCCTAAAAGCGCCACCTGCAACTTTGATACGTGCATAAGCATAGAATAAAAAGACAGAGGAGATCCTAGAGGACATGCAGGCGTAATGTCATTTATCAGGCTTGTAACTTGAGAAAGGAGACCGGGAGACTTCAAATCCAAAGAATTTATATTCTTATTGTTCAAAGGAAGACATGTTGAAAGACCTAGAAATACAATAGTTGAACTTTGGAGAAAAAATTAATACATGGAACATCGAGGGTAAATCCCCAACTCAGACCCCAGAACACAAAGCTGAGGAAAATGTAGTTCTATCATGTACTATGTTTGCAGGGAGTCGGATCATGGTATGGGCACCAGTTAGGTAAATATGGTAGCCCAAATCTCCTACAATAGTGACATATTCACATTTTGGAAGCTTATGTAAAAGCACCTCCTGCAACTTTGATGTGTGCATAGGCACAGCTCACAAAAACAAACAGGCAAAAACCTACATAGTCAAAGTCGCAGCCATTTCAACGCTCACAAATGGATACAAATGAAGAGCCTGCAACACTAGCTCACTAGAACAGATTGTAGGGGCCGTAAATTATTAAAACCCAGATACATCACATTAAGAGGAGAGATGGCGGGAGATGAGCAGTGAGTACCGGGGGAGCAGGCTGGAAGCATTAAATAACCTGCCTTTGTCTTCCTTCTTAACAAAAGGTGCCCTTGTTCCTCTTAATTTTCCTTGATTTTCAGCGCTGAGAAGAGGCACGGGGGCTCCTGAAGTTTACCATCTGAATTGCAAAAGAAGAAGCAAATCTTCTGAAAGGCTCAACTGCAGCAAGAACAATAGTCAGGGATCCGGCGTCTTAAAAGCGCAATTTCTTAAAAGCTTTATTACACTAATAGCTGTTAAACATAATTGTCTCAACGTTGATTCTAATAAAAGAAAACTCAACCGGAGCGAGACGTAAAGAGGAGGGAAAAACATAATGTCAACGTGTTTAGCTGTCTTATTCATGGGCCCAGGAGGAAATAGGGGGAAATGTGGAGAAATGCAAGAGACTGAACCTAGAGCAAGAAGAGAACCTACAAGATGGGAGAGAAGAGACACCATCCATTCATGAAGATCGATGGACCAAGGTGCAAATGATGACCATGCACCAGATCAGCCCTTGTACAAGGTCAGCACTTGCACCAAAGTCCAGACCTTGGTCCATCGATCTTCATGAATGGAGCGTGTCTCTTCTATACCATCTTAGAGGTCCTCTTCATGTCCTGAAGCTTCCCCCTCCTTTCCATATAGATTGCATAGGGGGCAAGACTCTATACTAATCAGCTATGGTGGATGGTTGAATTTTTTTTCTCTAGCCACCACGGTTCCTGACCAATCATTTCTGTTAGTGTAAGCGTCCAATATGCTAACTAGACAATCTAATGTCAAGTGGGCCGTCCTAGGCTGGAGTAGATATTAACTCCTCTGATGCCTCGGTCAAACCTGACCAATGCACCATTTTCTCGGCGACTCATGGGCCACGCCATCTTTCTGGAGATCACCATTCCCTGGAACAAGATCCGGGGGGGCAGCAATCAGTTGCTCTGATAGCTGGGAACCTATTGAAGGCTCCCAGGCTTGTCATCAGTAGACTAGGCAACATGTAATAGAAGTATAAACATTTTACAATACATTGCAGTGTATTAGCATTGTATTACAATGTATTACATAAAATATATATATATATATATATATATATATATATATATATTAGTTGTAAAGATATGCAGAATACAGTAAACAAGTCATATTGGTTGCACAGTAAATGCTGTAAAAACGAAGCCTGTGAGAAAGTCGCACAAATGCAATTTTTATTTAATTCCACCTCATTCTGAATTTTTTTCCCAGCTTTCCAGTAAATTGCATGGAATATTAAATGGCACAAGCATAAAGTGCAATTTGTCCTGCAAAAATTAAGCCCTCCTATGACTGTGTGAATGGAAAAATAAAAAAGAAGTTATGGCGTTTGGAAGGTGAAGAGACAAAAACGAAAGTCAAAAAATAACTGCGGCGGGAAGGGGTTAAAGAGCATATATATTCTATAGTTTATGACCCTCCCAGGTCCCATTACACTATATAGGCTCTTTGAAGACGTCTACATTACAATATAAAGGTTATGTAGTAGAGGTCAGGAAGGAGTTAATCTGATAACTGGGTGTAATTTATGCACTTTGTGTATCACTAATAAAATCATGAAGTGCCCCCCGTAGTATTATTAAAGCAGAAGCGATTTATGACGCGTGCTTGGATGCGCCCAAGGTCGGATACTGAGCCGTCATCCTTGTATACAGTACTTGTGTCTACCCAGCTTATTACTGGTGTATATACCGGGCGTAATCTGCTGCAAAAATATGGACAGCCCTGATGATGTGACCCATTAGCCCAAAAACATAGAACCCTAAACTGTAACATTCCTATAGGTATTGATGGGATGACTATATCTCGGTAATGTGCACCGCACCATGAATTTTAATAATAGGCTGATATTTCTTTTTACTTTTCATCATGTCCTGTGTACTCCTCCTCCTAACTGCACAGAGCATGCCCACAACACACCAATTTATCATGAGGGTATTTTTGAAAGTCACTTTTTTACTCTTTTTTTTTTCTAGGGAGGTTTTTTTTTGCGACAAAATTATCAAAATGTCTCACACTGGTTCATAAATTTGTTACAATTTTTGTAGCATTTATTAAGACGATTTAGAAATGGATTGTGCTGAAAATTTGAAACTTTTTAGAAAGTCGCTTAGAATGAGGCAGATTTATTAAGACTGCCTTCTTAAGACCTGGTCTGCTCCGCTCTTTACCCTACTCCACCCAAATCAAGCAATGTACAGAACGGGGGAAAGCGCCTTCCATTAGCACCCATATACACCAGAAAACTGACCTAGATGGGATAACAAACTCCCCCCAATGAATGAGGCGTATGCCTGCGCTCCATCTAAACCACGCCCACATAACAGATCATTTTTGAAAAAAAGGCACCTTAGATACAAATCATTTAAATTGGCACATGCACTTCATAAATTCGGTGCAACATAAAAAAAAGTTCCAAAATAGGTAAAAACATTCTAGTGCAAAAAGAATGACAGATCAGCCCCAGTGAGTCTTTTTCTTACATCTATGTTTCTGTAACACATACGACTAGTAACTGCTCAGGCAATATGGCTGCCCCGGTGTACAGAAAATACTATAAAAAAAATATGGAATGTGAAAATTAAAATATAGGTGATACATTCCCTTTAAGTATACAGGCATTCCCTTTATAAAGAAACTCCACTCTTGAAACTAATCTATAGTTAAATTCTTCGGAATAAGTTGAGCAACTTTGTAAATCCTTCCCTTTCCATATATTTTTTTTATTTAAAGGGGAGGTTTTACCACCTCCACCAACTCCTTCTCTTTGCATCGATCAATAGGCACCGCTCCACTGATTCTGACGCAGTTGGAATTTTTTCTCTAGCCCTCACCGTTCCCGAGCAATCATTTTTGATCTTTTCAGCACAATTATGCTCACTACTATCAGCAGGGCGGTCCTAGGCTGGAGCAGAAAGTCAGGGACCGCCCACCTCACAGCGGAGGGCATGATTGTGCTTAAACTAACAGTACCGATTGCTCAGGAGTGGTGGGGGCTAGAGAAAAAATTCCAACTGCATCAGAATCAGTGGAGCAGCGCCTATCGAAGCATGCTAAGAGATGGATTTGGCGGTAAAAGGTCCCCTTTAATTTATTCTCCATACACAGCCAAAGAAAAACAGCAATTCCAGAAAGTTCCTTATTGAAATCTACGCTCCTTTTCTTTATAGTTATGTGACCTAACAGCTGCACTATAAGTTCCCACGATGCATTGCTCTCTTGCAACATGAAACAAGCAGAATTTGGAATTTAGCTTTGTGTGTGAGCAGAGAATAAAATATCCTGTAATTTCAAACCAGTTTATGAAGAATAAAGCAAAGTATTTGCAAGATATTCAATAATTTATGAAGATTTACAAGGTGAAGGGAATGCTCAGACACTACAGGGACTACATGAGCATACTGCGCATGCGCAGGATTCCATTGAGACTCTGCTGATGTTGGATCGGTGGGAGGATGAACTCCTGCTGCCCATATAGTCTATGGGGTCCGAGGGTAACTGCTGTTTTAGTAGCCAGGTGCAGATGTTAACCTAGCCTTACAGCATTTCCAGCACTATGGCAGCGGTTTAAAGTGGCGACAGAATCCCTGTAAACCATGAAGTGTTGCAAATATGCTGTCCACATAAAAGTGGAGTTCCCCTTTAAATCTATTCCAATGTGGACAGATTGTTAATCTTGGTCTAATACACGCAGGCTACAATGTTGATAGTCATTTATATTTCTCTTTCTTGATATCAGGTATCGCCATTCGCAGCTTTTAATAGTAAATAATCTACAAAATCCATCTGTCTGGCAGAGGGGGTGAAATTTGTCATGCAAAGCGCGGGGCAGACGGAGGACAACGCATCAAAATGGAAATGAGGAGCAGGTAATATTTCCTAATGCAGAGCAGGTCGGTGACATATGAGCTGGGGGATTCCACATGACAGAGCTGTTTGCAAAGCAAAATCGTTCAGCATGGAGGGGATAAGGCGCGTGAAGGGAGCCGCGAAGTCTTTAGCAATGGGATAGGAGGGGAGAGGTGGGTGGGGGAGGGGGGAGTAATTGGAGTCGAGGAAACTGGAATTTTAGATGAGAGAAATGGGCTGAATTCTTACGGTGTGTTCCGAAAAGTAGAATATTAAACAGCGGGAAGGTGGAAACATGACCTTGGGCTCATGGAGAAAATATGGCGTATGTCTTCCCACCATCATAGAAGTCCTACAGTCACTGACCTGCCACGATCATTTAAAGGGTAGCAACACTTTTGCAACCAGTTTATTGCTTTACTGCATCTAACATACAAAACGAAGCAACTTTATAAATAGTCTTGATTAAAAATACCCCACCGTTTTGTGTATACAGGTCCTATGCAGACTTGTGGGCCTCCACGGTCACAGACCACGCCCTGAAGAGCCGGTTATTCAGATTGGTTTACAGCAAGGCAAATTTGTTGAGAATTTTCCAAAAATTTTGGGTTGAACTCAATGCTTTTGAGGTTGGCCACCTATTCTTCTTGGGTCGTCTTCCAGACTCCTGGTTGGCGTAATGTGCCCTGGGTGGTCGCTGCCATCTGTGATTGGGCCTCAGAGGTCATGTGGGCTGCGTCAATATCAGGTGGATCACTGGGGTCCATGATGTCACCCAGGAGGCTGGAAGACGACCAAAGACGACTCCAACTAAGTACCAAATGCCACAAGGGAGCCCAGGAGAGAGAGAAGGTGAGTATCCGTGTATCTTATGCTTCTGCACCTCCCCTGGGCTGATGCTTATTATACTGAAGGGACACCGGAGTATAATAATGGCATTTGATTCGGACCACAGGCGGATGTAAGTGTCAAATTTTTGCAAAATTAATCTCGCAAGGTTCGCCCATCTCTAGTTGCAGCATGACAAACTAATTTATAATCCAGAGCGGCAAGTGCTCTGGGGGCAGTGCTTCATCCTGAAGTGCTCTCTTCATAGCTCCACCCCTCTGAGTGAAAGCTGTAGTAACCAACCAGGATGCAGAGTGCACTTTAAGGTGAAGGACCGCCCTCAGAGCACTTGCAAGATCTCATTTTACTGCAGTGATGCAAAAAACAAAATAAAAAATTAAATATTGTGAGCCATAAATAGTTCAGTCCTGTAGGGGTTAACCCTGGCATACTGCAGGTCTGACTATGTACCTATAGAAGTGTTCACACACAAATGTGTCTCGCTATACATTAAGGCGAGGAAGAGAAAATGGGCAGAGAGAATGGAATTTTTTTTCCAGTGCTGCAGGTGAAGCTGGAAATCTAAATCCTATATATCATAAGATGTAGAATGTATATCCACGGGGCAGGGAACTCCGCTCCTGGCAGCCATGTCTAATCATTCCTCGTCTGAGGAGCTGTCATCCGCGGAGGGTGAAGACGATGCAAGTAACATGATAAATTTACGCCCAAAGACAAATTAAAAACCGCTCTTTTACCATCATTTTCGCGGCGGTGCAGACGGTCGTGGAGCCTGATATACGGCGCTCTAGGTGATAGTAAAAGGACGTTGAGCATATGTTTATGTAAGGGAAACGCAGCTTGTTGTGTACATTCTGGAAGAAAGACAGGATGGAAAGTTCCGCAATGGATTTTCTACCGTTACCGAAGTATAAATTACTGACACGGTGAAGAAGATGATAAACGCTCGGAGTGGGGGATAAGCGTGAAAGCCGCTGATCGGGCCCCTCTGGAGACAGAAAGTGAAGCCGATGGATTGTTCACAGTAACATTATAACAGGGGTCGTCCATAGGTGTGAATAAAGAGAGATGAGGGGAGAAAAATTAGAAATTTCTGGCAGGACGGCGATGTCACATTTCCTGCAGGTTCCAATAGGCGACATTAATAATCCTATTAGCAGTTTATTGTTCCTTAGTAATTAAATGCGGTTCAATAAAGCCGAGTGCGATACAATAAATCTGCTGCAGCGCGCAGGACGGACATTACTTCTGCAGCAGCTGCTTGTCTACCAGACCCGAGATCCAGTGGCTTCCATGCTGCTGCCTTGGGCCGATAGAGGCAGAATTTATGGAGTGCCACTGGGAAGAAGAACAGACCGGTGATTCATATGTGTGGTCTGTCTACAGCTCATGATGAACTACTACTCTCAGCAAGGTGCTCTGTGTCCAGGAGGAATCGTAGAGGGTCAATGCACAATTTGTTTAATATGAAATAAAAAAACTCAGATAGATATTAGATAGATAGATATGAGATAGATAGATAGATAGATAGATAGATAGATAGATAGATAGATAGATGTTATAGGTTCAGCTCAATAAATTAGAATATCTTTGAAACGTTTATTTCTTTCAGTAATTACATTAATAAAGTGACCTCCTATATTTTCTAGATTCTTTACACACAGAGTCTTCTCTTCCAAGTGTTTTATTTCTGTAAATGTTGATTATGGATTACAGGGAATGAAAACCCAAATCTAAGAAAATTAGAATATTGTAAGTTCAGTTCAGTCTTGTAAATTCACCTGCCAAGGTTTCCTAAGTCTTTAAATGGTCCCTCAGTCTGGTTCAGTAGGACACACAATCCTGGAAGACGCTGATTATGGATTGTATTACTGAATCACTGAAATGAATGAACGTTACAAAGATATTCTCATTTATTGAGATGCATCTGTACATGGATAGATAGATAGATATGAGATAGATATATATGAGATATGTAGGTTAGACTAACCAACTTGGACCATCAATGATCTTTACATTAACCTCCTCACTGTCCTAGACCACTACATATACTGTCATTGTCCCTTTCACTGCCCATGTCCACCAGAGATTCTAAAATTAACTCCTTCACTGCCCTAGATAATTCGAATTTTTTTTACTCTAACCCCCCACCAGTTATACCAACATTAAAGGGGTATTCCCATGACCATAACTATTTTTAAGTTTGTAGATAATTAAAAGTTAAACATTTTTGCAAATATAAGTAATTAAACATTTTGCATAGTTTTAAAGATTTCCTCTAAATATCTTGTGGTCACAAGTTGTCTTGATCAGTTGCCAGTGGATACGACCATGAATGCAGGACCTTGCTAAGGTAAGAAAATCAGCTATGATGTCCTTATTGTGGTCGGGTTATCTTCTCATACATGTAATGTCCTCCTGATAACCAGCCATGATGTCCTTATTGTGGTCAGGTTATCTTCTCATACATGTAGTGTCCTCCTGATAACCAGCCATGATGTCCTTATTGTGGTCGGGTTATCTTCTCATACATGTAGTGTCCCCTCCTGATAACCAGCCATGATGTCCTTATTGTGGTCGGGTTATCTTCTCATACATGTAGTGTCCTCCTGATAACCAGCCATGATGTCCTTATTGTGGTCGGGTTATCTTCTCATACATGTAGTGTCCTCCTGATAACCAGCCATGATGTCCTTATTGTGTCCGGGTTATCTTCTCATACATGTAGTGTCCTCCTGATAACCAGCCATGATGTCCTTATTGTGGTCGGGTTATCTTCTCATACATGTAGTGTCCTCCTGATAACCAGCCATGATGTCCTTATTGTGGTCGGGTTATCTTCTCATACATGTAGTGTCCTCCTGATAACCATCCATGATGTCCTTATTGTGGTCAGGTTATCGTCTCATACATGTAGTGTCCTCCTGATAACCAGCCATGATGTCCTTATTGTGGTCAGGTTATCTTCTCATACATGTAGTGTCCCTCCTGATAACCAGCCATGATGCCCTTATTGTGGTCAGGTTATCGTCTCATACATGTAGTGTCCTCCTGATAACCAGCCATGATGCCCTTATTGTGGTCAGGTTATCTTCTCATACATGTAGTGTCCTCTCCTGATAACCAGCCATGATGTCCTTATTGTGGTCGGGTTATCTTCTCATACATGTAGTGTCCTCCTGATAACCAGCCATGATGTCCTTATTGTGGTCAGGTTATCTTCTCATACATGTAGTGTCCTCCTGATAACCAGCCATGATGTCCTTATTGTGGTCGGGTTATCTTCTCATACATGTAGTGTCCTCCTGATAACCAGCCATGATGTCCTTATTGTGGTCAGGTTATCTTCTGATACATGTAGTGTCCTCCTGATAACCAGCCATGATGTCCTTATTGTGGTCGGGTTATCTTCTCAACATGTAGTGTCCTCCTGATAACCAGCCATGATGTCCTTATTGTGCTCAGGTTATCTTCTGATACATGTAGTGTCCTCTCCTGATAACCAGCCATGATGTCCTTATTGTGGTCAGGTTATCTTCTCATACATGTAGTGTCCTCCTGATAACCAGCCATGATGTCCTTATTGTGGTCAGGTTATCGTCTCATACATGTAGTGTCCTCCTGATAACCAGCCATGATGTCCTTATTGTGGTCAGGTTATCTTCTCATACATGTAGTGTCCCTCCTGATAACCAGCCATGATGCCCTTATTGTGGTCAGGTTATCGTCTCATACATGTAGTGTCCTCCTGATAACCAGCCATGATGCCCTTATTGTGGTCAGGTTATCTTCTCATACATGTAGTGTCCTCTCCTGATAACCAGCCATGATGTCCTTATTGTGGTCGGGTTATCTTCTCATACATGTAGTGTCCTCCTGATAACCAGCCATGATGTCCTTATTGTGGTCAGGTTATCTTCTCATACATGTAGTGTCCTCCTGATAACCAGCCATGATGTCCTTATTGTGGTCGGGTTATCTTCTCATACATGTAGTGTCCTCCTGATAACCAGCCATGATGTCCTTATTGTGGTCGGGTTATCTTCTCATACATGTAGTGTCCTCCTGATAACCAGCCATGATGTCCTTATTGTGGTCGGGTTATCTTCTCATACATGTAGTGTCCTCCTGATAACCAGCCATGATGTCCTTATTGTGGTCAGGTTATCTTCTCATACATGTAGTGTCCTCCTGATAACCAGCCATGTAGTCCTTATTGTGGTCGGGTTATCTTCTCATACATGGGGTGCCCCTTCTGAAAAACAGCCATGATGTCCTTATTGTGGTCAGGTTTCTCTCATACATGTAGTGTTCCTCCTGATAACCAGCCATGATGTCCTTATTGTGGTCAGGTTATCTTCTCATACATGTAGTGTCTCTCCTGATAACCAGCCATGATGTCCTTATTGTGGTCGGGTTATCTCCTCATACATGTAGTGTCTCTCCTGATAACCAGCCATGATGTCCTTATTGTGGCCGGGATATCTTCTGATACATGTAGTGTCCCTGCCTGATAGCCCAGTTACAATAAGAAAATCATGGCTGGGTTCTTGACAACTCCCAGACCATAGAAAGTTTATGCATTTGTGGTCGTATCCATTGGCAACCGATCAAGACAACAGACTGTCACCACTAAGATGAATAGAGAAAATCTTTAAAACTCTGCAGAATTTTTAACTACTTATATTTGCAAAAATGTTTAACTTTTAATTATCTACAAATATAGATATGATTATGTTCATGGGAATATCCCTTTAAACTCTCATTTCCCCAGATGACCAGGAATGCCGACATGAACTCACTCAATTCCCTAGACCACCAGGGATTCTGACAGATACCTCCTCCCTGTCCTAGACCTCCGGGGATTTTGAAATTAACCCTTTCGCTGCTCTGGACCACCACTGATGCTGAAACCAATACCTTGTTTTGCTAGACCTTGAGGAATTCTGATATTAACCCCTCCTCTTCTCTAGATCACCACGGATTTTGACATTATAGTGTAACTAAACCTTTGAATCACTTCTGATTTTCTGTCATTAATACATTTTGCAATATACAGTACTTTAATCGTAGACATTAATAAAGTATATAACAGAATATATTCATGACACAAATACTGACAGAAAATCAGAAGTGATCCAAAGGTTTAGTTACACTTTAACATCTTCACTGCCGTAGACCACAGAAATATTAACCCCTTCAGTGTCTTAGATTTGTGTTTCTGACTCCATCACAAGACTCATCCGCCATGGTTACCTGGGTGTTAGTTGTGTCGCCTGAGCAGTTTATCACGTGATAATTATTAATCACTCCATAGCATGATATTTATCACATGTAGATGTAGAAGAGCCGCACGCCAGCGAGACGTCATACAGGAACACAGGAGCAAATACACACAAGGGCGATGAAGATGATGATAATGGAGGTGATGAAGAAAATGCGAGTGAAATCTTTCCTCTAATCTGGAGCCGACTCATTGAGGTCTATGGGAATGTTCCCTAGACATGTTCTGTGCAGGGAGGGGGAGGAGATAAGCTGTGACATCATCTATTGTCAGTAGTGATGTAATGATGGGTCAGCGGTGTTATCTATAGAGGTATTATCTTCTATTGTAATACTGTCTATGTTGTAAATGAGGTGACTGCTGCAAGGAAAATCCCTACAGAATTGGCAAGTGTTGATTATTATTAGGCTTAGTTGCCAGAGTGAAAATTACAGGATATACTACTTTTTAAATATAGACATGGACAATTAAAAAAATGTAAATAATTCTTTAAAAAATGTGTTTAATAGATATGGGTACAAGAGGAGGGACCTGAATCTATCATACAGACTAATACTAGTGCCTGGCTCTCCTTTGGGTCTATCGGGGGACAGACCTCTATAAGGGGGGTTACACATGGACACCGGCATTAACTATAATGGTGTCCATTGTATCCAATCTAAAAGCGGTAGAGATAGAAGTCCTCAGCGCAGAGCATTCTTCTCTGATGATTTTCGGCAGTTTCTGTGACAAAGTCTCCAAAGGACATGTGAGCCCAGCCTTACTGTAAGGAGATAAAGAAGTCTTAAGACAAAACATTAACCTCTGAATATCCAGACCCAGGAACAATAATGGATGGCATCTAATTCCAATGTAGCAATCAGAGCAGAGATCTATATAATAGTCATTGCCCGGCAATTACTGGGTCAGAGGTCATGATCAATATTATACCCCCGCCCCAAATTACTCCTCCTTCTACCATTTACTTCCTCTTGCTGTCTCTCCTTTATTTTCCCCTCTCTTCCTTCTATCTCTTACACTCTCTCATTCCATCCTGTAAGGAGGGGGCAGAAATAAATCTGCCATAGCAGCCGGCAAGCTGCGACACACGTTTTACCGCTGACATTATTTAAAGGAGCACACTGGGGAAATCAGCCAACAGCCCTCTGATAAAGTGACCTGTTATATATATTATACAGATACATTTAGTTAAGGTGAACGATAGACTGAGAGGAAAAGGAAGAAATCAAGGCCTAAGAAAGAGGGGTCACCGCGCTACTGCCCCCCACTGAGATAAGGAGGAACATACTGTATACTGCGTGTATAGACAGTCCAGATATCATAATATATTACTATCAATCACAAGAGCAAAAAGATGAGACCACAGCAATGTACTAACCCGTAGAAGAACCGGAAATACTGTATAATACCTGAGATAATACAGACATATACTGACAGCCAATACATAAAAATAAAAAATTAAGGTAAGTATAAATAATAATTATATTCTTGTACATAAGAGTAGTATTATAGTAGTTATATTCTTGTACATAGGAGGTAGTATTATAGTAGTTATATTCTTGTACATAGGAGCAGTATTATAGTAGTTATATTCTTGTACATAGGAGGTAGTATTATAGTAGTTATATTCTTGTACATAGGAGCAGTATTATAGTAGTTATATTCTTGTACATAGGAGGCAGTATTATAGTAGTTATATTCTTGTACATAGGAGGTAGTATTATAGTAGTTATATTCTTGTACATAGGAGCAGTATTATAGTAGTTATATTCTTGTACATAGGAGGTAGTATTATAGTAGTTATATTCTTGTACATAGGGGTAGTATTATAGTAGTTATATTCTTGTACATAGGAGCAGTATTATAGTAGTTATATTCTTGTACATAGGAGTAGTATTATAGTAGTTATATTCTTGTACATAGGGGCAGTATTATAGTAGTTATATTCTTGTACATAGGGGCAGTATTATAGTAGTTATATTCTTGTACATAGGAGTAGTATTATAGTAGTTATATTCTTGTACATAGGGGCAGTATTATAGTAGTTATATTCTTGTACATAGGAGCAGTATTATAGTAGTTATATTCTTGAACATAGGGGGGGGGAATAAAGGGGTTATATTTTTGGAAGGGGGGGGGGAATAAAAGGAGTAATATTGTGGAGAGGGGGGGGGGGAGAAAAGTAGTTATTTTCTGTGAAGGGAGGAGTATTATAGGTTTTTGTGGAGGGGGGGGTTGGGGGTAGTTATATTCTTGTACATAGGAGCAGTATTATAGTAGTTATATTCTTGTACATAGGAGCAGTATTATAGTAGTTATATTCTTGTACATAGGAGCAGTATTATAGTAGTTATATTCTTGTACATAGGAGCAGTATTATAGTAGTTATATTCTTGTACATAGGAGCAGTATTATAGTAGTTATATTCTTGTACATAGGAGCAGTATTATAGTAGTTATATTCTTGTACATAGGAGCAGTATTATAGTAGTTATATTCTGGTACATAGAGGAGAAAGGAATAAGGGGCAGTATTATAGTAGTTATATTCTTGTACATAGGAGCAGTATTATAGTAGTTATATTCTTGTACATAGGATCAGTATTATAGTAGTTATATTCTTGTACATAGGAGCAGTATTATAGTAGTTATATTCTTGTACATAGGAGCAGTATTATAGTAGTTATATTCTTGTACATAGGAGCAGTATTATAGTGGTTATATTCTTGTAACATAGGAGGCAGTATTATAGTAGTTATATTCTTGTACATAGGGGCAGTATTATAGTAGTTATATTCTTGTACATAGGAGCAGTATTGTAGTAGTTATATTCTTGTAAATAGGAGCAGTATTATAGTAGTTATATTCTTGTACATAGGAGCAGTATTATAGTAGTTATATTCTTGTACATAGGGAGCAGTATTATAGTAGTTATATTCTTGTACATAGGGGCAGTATTATAGTAGTTATTTTCTTGTACATAGGAGCAGTATTATAGTAGTTATATTCTTGTACATAGGAGATAGTATTATAGTAGTTATATTCTTGTACATAGGAGCAGTATTATAGTAGTTATATTCTTGTACATAGGAGGTAGTATTATAGTAGTTATATTCCTGTAAATCGGAGTTAGTATTATAGATATGACATTTTGTGCCCAGAAATGTTTTCTCTTCCGTTTCTTCCATCCTAGGATATTTTACAATTTTTTGTGTTCCTGTATTTGCCATTTAATCAGTCATTTCTCTAGTTTTGGCCGCTGTAATTTTCTCTATCACACATATTTTGGGGATTTCTGTCTCTTGTTACATGATGTTTGACATTATCCCTCCGCAGTGTTTATCTGGGAGATTGACTGGTGTTAATACTCACGTGACTGTTTATACATGCACAGTATAATGTCGCCTCTATTACCTGGGAGCTAATCTGCCTCTTATCTCCCATCACCATGTCGGCTGGAGCCCCGTCACGCTTGCACTTCTGTCAGCGCTGTCACATTAAGCTCCGAGTTCACGATCACCGCCGTGTCCATTGATCTGACTGCACCGTTTTAATTATTTCATTGAATCACACCTGTCAGTTCTGACCTCACGACTTGTACGTGGGATGTTCGGGGCCAGGAGGATTATTCTGCGAGTCAGGGCCTATCTGACTTAACAGCAGCGCCCACCTCTCTGGTCAAATGCAGTAATATAAGACTTTGGCCATTGTCTGCGGCAGCGATTGTTGTCATGATGCCTATTAAGAAGCTGATACATTGTTTATACATTGAATTGTGGTTATCTAGGATGATGGGAGTTATACCCCAGCTGTATGTGTCTATATTCTCCCAGCACTGGAGGGTTGTGTCCTGTCATGTTGCTAGTATATTCCTCGGTTTGGCCCTGACTGACACGATGGATGGGTTCAGCACCACGGTCAGCAGCCTGACTCATTCCCTGTCAGCCGCTGAAGGAAACGCATCAAACATGTTTTGTCTGCAACAAAAGCAACAATCATCCTGAGTGTGATCCTATGAATCACGTCCATTTACCGCACTTCCTGAAGAATCTATAGCTCCAGATAACAATCTGCTCCTCACACTTCCTGCTTGTTATTCCCAAGACGAAAGACTTCAGTATCCCCGACGAATGAGATATTCCTCCTTATAAGTGACACTTAAAGGGAATGTGTCAAAAAATATCCTATTTGTTAAACATATTTATAAGTATTTTGGATACTTTTTAAAAAATGTTTCCAAGTCACTTTATTTTAAAAAATACTATATCCGCAACTGTGTACCCTGACCACTAAGCCTAATAATAGAATGACACTGCCATTTCTGTAGTGGTTTTCTTTGTAGCAGTCACTTCATTGACATCACAGACAGTCTTACAATAAAAGATAACACCTCTATAGATAACACTACTGACCCATCATTAGATCACTACTGACAATAGATGATGTCACAGCTTATCTCCTCCCCCTCCCTGCACAGAGCATGTCTAGAAATTCTCCCGTAAACCTCAACGAGTTGGTTCCAGACTATTGCTGCCAATGGACATGACTAGGATGACAATAGATTAAAAAATGTACAATCAGAAAATCATATTTAAGGATCCTTGTTCTCCAAAACAGTGGGGATTACAGTGCTCGGACCACCTATGGATATGGAATAAGTGTCATTAATGAAAATACCCCTTTAATACAGAATCTTACTGTATAATGGTACAGGGGCGTTATAAGAGCATCATGTACGTAATAGGAGCTCTCCATTCTGCAGATATCTAGAATTATAGACTATGTCCAGGATTAGAAATAAATGACTTCTCATTTCTAGAAAGAGCAACACACCTACCTGTCTGTAGGTTGTGCCTGGTATTGCAGCTAGTAAATGGTGCCGAGCTGCAATACCGGACACAACCTGTGGACAGAGGTGGCACTGTTTTGCAAAGACGACATATTTCATTAATTTTGGACATTCGCTTTAAGGCACATTCCAAGACTCCTCCCACTGTGGGGCTCATTTCTTTCACCCTATATTTATCTCTCAGTGGTGGTTGAATTGTCTATAGTTTACAATCGTTCTGCTCCTATGTGAATACAAATATCTATTTATACTCTGATATTCTGCTGTATTTTTACGCAATTGCCAGTAGAGAGAAGCAGAGCTGCAGTATAAAGCATGAGCCAAGCATGAATAATGAAGGTTCTCCAACTTTCCAATACACTTTTCTTACACTTCTAGGTATATTCTTTCTGTCAGAGAATTGAACTATCCATTGTTTACAGCTAAGGAGCTGTGAATCCACCCTGATCGCTTTTTTACTGATACAGATATCCAAATCCCCAGTAAAGACATAGAGTTGATTGATAAAATTTGGTCTGCCTGCAGCCACCACTAGAGGGAGTTTACTGCATATTAGTCATACATTAAGCTTAATAGTAAGCTCCCCCTAGTGGTTGCAGAATGCTATCACTTAACTTTATGGCTGTGCAGAGGATTTGGAATTGTGTATCAGAAAAACTGAGTTCTAAACAAGATAAAAAAAAAATGTTATATTAATCAGCACAGAATATGGAGCATAAAAATGACATAGCATTAAAAAGTGGACATTTCCTTTAATGATAGACATGGACCCCCAGATAGTGTGACCCCATTATAATGACCCCCTCTGCGAACCATTCTGCTGCATCGGTGGTTTTCTACTAATTGCAGCAGTTTAAGAAGCGGCTTCTATCCAGCCCTGTTGTATCTCAGCCAGGACGTAATGATCTGCTGATGACTCACATCACAATTCTCCATTGTCAGTCAGATTCTGGCATTTGTAGCTCCTATTTGCTTACATTACTACTGGAAGCCAGATTGTTCTTGATAAAACCTGCAGATTGCCTCGTCTGTGCATGTTTACAGTGCGATAGGAAATGTGTTATGTCTGAGATGCCACGAGCCTCATCCCAAACAAATCATATTCTGCAATGTATTTATGTCTGAGATTCATGAAATCTGAGGAGAGCAATAAACCCGCAGCGTCCTGATCACAGCACTCACAGGTCACACTGGCTTCTTTTCTGGATTTTAAAATAGCAATTCTAGTCAAAATTGATGCCAATGTTACATATAAAGATGCCCCCTAGGGAAAGGAATATATCTACTATAATACTGCCCCCTATGTAGAAGAATAAAACTACTATAATACTGCTCCTATGTACAAGAATATAACTACTATAATACTACCTCCTATGTACAATAATATAACTACTATAATACTGCTCCTATGTACAAGAATATAACTACTATAATACTGCTCCTATGTACAAGAATATAACTACTATAATACTACCTCCTATGTACAAGAATATAACTACTATAATACTGCTCCTATGTACAAGAATATAACTACAAATACGCTCCATGTACAAGAATATAACTACTATAATACTACCTCCTATGTACAAGAATATAACTACTATAATACTACCTCCTATGTATAAGAATATAACTACTATAATACTGCTCCTATGTACAAGAATATAGCTACTACTAATACTACTCCTATGTACAAGAATATAACTACTATAATACTGCCCCTATGAACAAGAATATAACTACTATAATACTACCTCCTATGTACAAGAATATAACTACTATAATACTGCCCCTATGTACAAGAATATAACTACTGTAATACTGCTCCTATGTACAAGAATATAACTACTATAATACTGCTCCTATGTACAAGAATATAACTACTATAATACTACTCCTATGTACAAGAATATAACTACTATAATACTGCTCCTATGTACAAGAATATAACTACTATAATACTACCTCCTATGTACAAGAATATAACTACTATAATACTACTGCTATGTACAAGAATATAACTACTATAATACTGCTCCTATGTACAAGAATATAACTACTATAATACTGCTCCTATGTACAAGAATATAACTACTATAATACTGCTCCTATGTACAAGAATATAACTACTATAATACTATATCCTATGTACAAGAATATAACTACTATAATACTACCCCCTATGTACAAGAATATAACTACTATAATACTGCTCCTATGTACAAGAATATAACTACTATAATACTACTCCTATGTACAAGAATATAACTACTATAATACTGCCCCCTATGTACAAGAATATAACTACTATAATACTGCTCCTATGTACAAGAATATAACTACTATAATACTGCTCCTATGTACAAGAATATAACTACTATAATACTACCTCCTATGTACAAGAATATAACTACTATAATACTACCCCCCTATGTACAAGAATATAACTACTATAATACCTCCTATGTACAAGAATATAACTACTATAATACTACTCCTATGTATAAGAATATAACTACTATAATACTGCCCCCTATGTACAAGAATATAACTACTATAATACTGCTCCTATGTACAAGAATATAACTACTATAATACTGTTCCTATGTACAAGAATATAACTACTATAATACTACTCCTATGTACAAGAATATAACTACTATAATACTACCATCCTATGTACAAGAATATAACTACTATAATACTGTTCCTATGTACAAGAATATAACTACTATAATACTACCTCCTATGTACAAGAATATAACTACTATAATACTGCCCCCTATGTACAAGAATATAACTACTATAATACTACCTCCTATGTACAAGAATATAACTACTATAAACAAAAAAAAAAATACTAATACTCCCCTATGTACAAGAATATAACTACTATAATACTGCCCCTATGTACAAGAATATAACTACTATAATACTGCTCCTATGTACAAGAATATAACTACTATAATACTACCTCCTATGTACAAGAATATAACTACTATAATACTACTCCTATGTACAAGAATATAACTACTATAATACTGCTCCTATGTACAAGAATATAACTACTATAATACTGTTCCTATGTACAAGAATATAACTACTATAATACTACCTCCTAGGTACAAGAATATAACTACTATAATACTATTCCTATGTACAAGACTATAACTACTATAATACTACCCCCTATGTACAAGAATATAACTACTATAATACTACTCCTATGTACAAGAATATAACTACTATAATACTGCCCCTATGTACAAGAATATAACTACTATAATACTGCTCCTATGTGCAAAAATATAACTACTAGAATAGTAACACAATACCTATCTATATGGAATAATGTGAGATGAACATTATACACTTTATTCATTAGGTTACATTGTATCTCACAGGTTATTACATTGTACAGTATTATATTACATTACATTGTATTATATTACATTATACTATATTACAGACAGATGCTTTGTGTGTAGTTATGGCTCTATATGGCTGAATACGTACTTCATGCTGTCTGCATTACCCTGTGCCTGGAGGGGTGCAGATAATGAGGGGTGTAGCCGGCAGATTGTTACCTGCAGTGGAGGGATTGCTGCAGTCTTTCTATATATCCCCTGGAGTTCACCTATTATTGCTATGTGAATGCTAGAGGTCGGAGAATTCAGCAAGTGACTCATTGTTTGTATCTTTTTGTAGGGGTCACAACCTGTGAAGTGTCAGCGGCGCTATAAATATGGCCGAATGATCGCTGATTATTTCCTTGCTATTAAGTGTAATGCGCGGTGAGCTGTGCTGTCTGACGGAGTAGTGTTTGGCGGAGTTATCCTCTGCACTATATCTTAGCATACTGATACAATTAACAGGATTGCTGTATGGTGGGTCCAGGGTACTATAATTCCTCTTCTCCCACTCATCGCAGAAAATAAATCCATTACGCAGACAGGGAAATACGCAGGCGTCCGCTCCGGCATCTTTATCACCTCTTTACGTCCAATATTAATGCAGTCAGAGATTTGGGGGTTTAACCAATTGGCTGCTATGAACAGACTCCGATAATAAGAGATGGAACCCCTTATGTCAGCACTTATATTGTGCATAGAAGCCTAATAGAAGGTTAATGTAGCAGAGCTCAAGGAGCGCGTCTTAGAGGACCAGGGGGATTGAGGAGGACAGCAGCCTTACATCTGTTAATATCACAGTCCTATACCAGGGGACCCCATATATGCAGAATGTGTACATATGTTCATTTAATATACATTAGTACTTTTAGCGTTGCTCATGCTGAGCTGCTTGGTTCATGAATACAATTTTGGAGCTATAGGAATAGAAAAGTCATGGCAGTGAAGGCTTGTGACAAGCTGGGTGATGACTCCTATGATTGGTATATACTGTGTGTGGTGGCAATAAAGGGGCATTATACTGTGTATAGGGGCACTTAGAAGGCAGAATACTGAGTGTGGAGGCACTAAGGAGCATTATATGGTGTGTAGGGGTACTAAGAAGCAGTATACTGTGTGGGGAGAAGTAAGAGAGTATTATATTGTATAGGAGCAGTAAGGGGGCATTATACTGTGTGTGGGAGCACTAAGGAACATTATACTGTGTGTAAGGTTGCTAAGAAGCAGTATACTTTGTGTGGGAGCACTAAAGGGGCATTATACTTTGTATAGGGGCACTTAGAGGGCAGTATACTGTGTGTGGGGGCACTAAGGAGCATTATACTGTGTGTGATGGAAGTAAGGGAGTATTATATTGTATAGGAGCAGTAAGGGGGCATTGTACTGCACGTAGGGGCACTGAGGAAGCATTATACTGTGTGTAGGGGCACTGAGGAGGCATTATACTGTGTGTGGGGACAATAAAGATGCATTATACTGTGTATAAGGGCACTTAGAGGGCAATATACTGTGTGTAGGGGTGCTAAGAAGCAGTATACTCTGAGTGGGGGAAGTAAGGGAGTATTATACTGTATAGGAGCAGTAAGGGGGCATTATACTGTGTGTAAGGCCACTGAGGAGGCATTATACTGTGTGTAGGGTTGCTAAGAAGCAGTATACTTTGTATAGGGGCACTAAAGGGGCATTATACTTTGTATAGGGGCACTTAGAGGGCAGTATACTGTGTGTGGGGGCACTAAGGAGCACTATACTGTGTGTGAGGGAAGTAAGGGAGTAATATATTGTATAGGAGCAGTAAGGGGGCCTTATACTGTGTATAAGCGCACTTAGAGGGCATTATATTGTGTATAGGGGCACTATGGAGCAGTATACTGTATGAGGCCACCAAGGGGACAGTATTCAGGGGGCCCCCAGATATAATTTGAGGCCCCTGAAATTTCATATCCCTGCTGTGCGGCCAGAAAACCTCGTAGATTCATATATGTTCATTTAATACACTTGGAGTATAACAGAAGATGGTAACTAAAGCCAAGTCTCTGGATAGTGACTCAGCTCTGGATGATGGTGACTGTAATACTGGATTGGGCACCAGCGTGGACTAGGTGGACCCCCGGCCGCTCTATCAGGGCTCCTCCATTAATTGTTATGACAGGTTTAAAGTCATCTCACACTGGGAGTCAATGTGGATGAGCGTCCGGATAACCCTGATCACAGCTGACAACATTTCAATACATACCCCAAGGACAGGACGTGTAGCTTCAGGGTGGGCACATGTGTCTGGACTTTGGGCATATAAAGTCCCCTGCCATTCACTAACACCCCCTCCCCCACCAATACTCTTGTATGTACATTTATGCTCCACTGCTGCCATGTTCCCCTCTTTCTGGTGGATATGAGTATGTACCGCCATCCTGTCTCTTGCGTGATATCAGTGATCTCCCTCCTACTGCTATCTAGTATTTGCAACAGTACAATTACAATGAATGATGATCTGGATGGGTGTCAGTGGCAGCATGTCTGGTGTGTATACTTCTGCAACCATAGTATTGTTCCAGTGCATCTTATGTCACAAATGAAGCAACTTTGCAAATAGTCTTGATTAAAAAAAAACAAAAAAAAAAAACCTCATACCATTTTGTGTATAGAGCCCCTATGCAAGCTTTTGTGTGTCCATGGTAACAGACTACAAACAAACCCTGTGTTGTCTGATTCCACAGGCATCTGCTATTCTACTCCCTCTGCCCCTCTTCATGGAAACCAGCAGGGAGAAGAAGAGAAGCCAGATGGAAGACCTGAACATAATGTGCATCAGCTCCTGAAACCACTCCATGATAGCAGTGCCAGGACCTCACAGCTAAGGGGTAGTATACTGTGTGGTAGGGCACTAAAGAGGGCAATATACAGTGTGCAGGAGCACTATACTGTGCGTGTGGGGACACTAAGGGGGCATTATACTGTGTGTAGGAGCACTATACTGTGTGTGTGGACACTAAGGGGGCATTATACTGTGTGTAGGAGCACTATACTGTGTGTGTGGACACTAAGGGGGCATTATACTGTGTGTAGGAGCACTATACTGTGTGTGTGGACACTAAGGGGGCATTATACTGTTTGTAGGAGCACTATACTTTGTGTGTGGGGACACTAAGGGCATTATATTGTGTGCAGGAGCACTATACTGTGTGTGGGGACACTAAGGGGGCATTATATTGCGTGTAGGAGCACTAAACTTTGTGTGTGGGGACACTAAAGGGGCATTATACTGTGTGGGGCACTGAAGAGGCATTATACTGTGTGTGGCTACACTAAGGGAACAGTATATTGTGTGTAGGGGCACTAAGAGGAGAGTAAACTGTGGGGGGAACTAAGGAAATATTATACTGCGTTGGAGCACGAAGGGGGCATTATACAGTGCTGGAGCACTGAGGGAGTGTTATGCTATGTGTCGGAGCACTAAGGTGGAATCATACTATGTATAGGGGCACTAAGAGGGCAATATACTGTGTGGGGGAGCACTAAGGGGCCATAATACTCAGTTTGGGGTTACTAAGGAACATTATATACTGTGTATTAGCACTAAAAGGGGTGTTATACTATATGTGGTGGCACTAAGGTGACATTATACTGTGTGTAGGGGCACAGAAGGGATATACTATATGGGAGCAATAACGGGGCATTATACTGTGGGGGCACTAAGGGGGCAGTATACTGCGTGAGGGCACCAAAAGGGCATTAAAATGTGTGTGGGGGCACTAAGGGAGGAGTGTCGGAGTATTAGAGCAGCTCCCAGACATAACTTTGCATGGAACCCCAGAAATGCCAAATCTGGGGTTCCAGGACCCATCACCCAACTATGATGCCAAAAGTCAGGGATGAAGTGAATACAATATCTTCCAAGTGTCCCACTTTATAGGGGACTGTTCTGCGAAGTGGACATTAAAGGGGGTAAATGGACCTACAGAGGTACAGTAAGGGCCCTATAAACTACAATGGGCCCTGTTTGGGGCATGTCTATGCCATGTCTATGAGCCCTTGTGCATGTAAACAGAGGGGCAGTGACCTGGGACGACCCTGACCTGTGCTGTACCGCGGGCCACCGTGTGATCGGATGTAGGGAAATAATGAACCGCCAAGTAATACTTGTGTATAATGAAGCGTCAAATAACAGCTTAAATAAAAGAGAGAGAAAAATGAGCGACATCTCATCATTTATCAGCAGCTAATTCAGCCCCAGCTGAGAGGAGAGGCAGGAGCGCAGCTCACGAGGCACAAGGTTCTGCAGTTCACCTGCTGAGTGAGGAAGTACGTGACTGAGTGGAGGCCGGGGGAGTCTGCTGCACGCACAGCTCGGAGGCGCAGGCTACCCATACCTCATTTACCGCACAGAGCGAGGAACTTCACACCACACACAGATACGAGATTATTATTATATACTGTATATTGCCATATATATAGTACGGTATATAGTAGAAAGAGGAGGAGCTTATGAAATTTGCATTAGTGTATGCCAAAGTGGTACATGACATGTACAGTATGAGATCTCATAATGGCGTCTACGTCGAGTCATGACTACAGCTTTTCTATTTTTTATGGATCCAAGTAATTTTTATCTTCTATGTCATGACAAACAGGACTTCATTTCTGCAGCAGAATCCATACCGCAGCTGCTGTAGAACCTCTTTTTGAAGAGTAGGGCTGGGTGCACATGTGGCAGGGGATCTTGCTGCATGTATTATGAGGTTCTGCAGCAGCTAAGACATAGAATTATAGAATATACACTGCGGCTGTCGGAGTACTTCTTATTTTAAAGCGCAGGAGCAGTACATGTCAGATCATGTCTATAGGGCCCCTATGAAGCTGCACTTGCTGGACATTTGGAAGGTCCGCCCCCGAGGAGCAAGGACATCAGATACTCAATACATTATAATGTGAAACTGTCACATCGTACATGGTGTCTGATCTACAGGCTATAGGTTATAAAGCAGGAACTGAGGAGAATGATATAGATATACAAAATTGTGAGAAAAGATTCAGTATAGAAGATCAGAACAACGGGCATAACAACAGAATGATGGATACAACAGAACAATATCCCTTCCATTGGCTTTCAATGCTTTTGGTTGGAGAGATAAGCACAGCATGTTGCACATTTTTACTGCCTTACTGTTGTATAGTGACAAGATAAAACTGATATATACAGTACATCTTATATAATACCGACATATAGTGCTCAACTAATATGCAGTATGCAAATAATATAGTTCTTATATAGTACTACAATGCAATAAAACCACCACAGACCGTTAAACAGTACTTGCAATGGTTTGTCCCAGGGCTTTATGTCTATGGGGGGGCAATTTAGCAGAAACCCTGACAATTGCCCGGCTCACAACCCTGACAGAGCGAGGAGCATGGTTGTATATAATGTTTATTTCATTCTTCCAGGCCTGGTATCGCCCAGTATCAGTGGACCAGTCTGCCAGCTTTATAGAAGGTGTTGTCTTCTGCCGGAGCTCATGGGCTGGGGCACAGAAATTGCAGCCGAAATTGCGCCCTGGTGTCTAAGGTCTCCCGGTGGCCCTGGGATGAAGGGTGGCCATGTGAAAGATTATATTGCATTTGGTTGGGTATGACCAGTCAATGATGTCCATGATCTTGACTAGACACCATAGGCTATACCTGGCCCTGCTTTACATATCATGGGGCCAATTAGAGGATCGGGTGACATATTGGGCTATTAGGTATCCTATTAAAGAATTAAAGGGATTTTCTGGAAGTTACATTTTGATCATGATTTTTTTGGATAGGTCATCAATATCTGATGCGTGGAGTCCCCCATTACATCAATTGCTCAAAGTTGCAGTGGTGTAGGGGTGAGCACCCCTTCTGCTTCACAGACCGATGATGTCATGTTCATTTGTCCTGTGGTCTGTTTACAGCTCAGTCCCATTCAAGTATATGAGGCTGAGCAGCAATACCAGGCACAGCCACTACACAACGTGCGGCACTGTGCTTGCTATTCAGTAAAGAATCCCGATCTGTGTCGGACCCCACCGATCAAATGATGATCAAGTGATCACCTATCCTAAGGCGAGGTCATCGATATATAACTCCCAAAAATCCCTTTAATAGCAGGAGACCCTTATCCAGGGTGGAAAGAGCACCCCTCATTCTAGAGGACCCAGCAAGTCCATGGATAACAAGGACGATCCTTTGACTTCAGTGAGAACTGTGTAATGCCTCATGTCTCCTGCGGAGGCGCTGCAGGTTAATTGAACGCTACATATCAGGTCCCCACAGAGATTGCAGCTGATCATTAAGGCTCTCAGGACAACTTATAGTTGGGGGACTCTTTTAAAGACTACCCCTTTGGAGTAGTTGCATGTGGCTATAACCAGTTTCCTGTATATGAAAAGTAGAGATGGACGGACCTTGGTAGAGACGTTTTGAGAATATTTGCAAGTTTGAAGCATCAGTTTAGTTTCAGCCCGAATCAAAAGTGCTATTATAATATGCTGGGCGTATCTATAGGGGACAAAGACCCAAAGGCCTCTCTACAACATAAGAAGATACAAGTATTATAGATAGCACATGGTAAGAGAACCCCACTGCATATGGGGACCACTGGGGCCTGTGATTGGGCCTCAGTGGTCATGTGATCACACTGACATCATGACACATGTCAAAGTGTGATGATGTCATTGCACCCCAAGTGGCCACTTCATCAGACCCTAAGGGCCCATGACATCACCAAGGAGACTGTAAGAGGCCTGAACACAACCAAAGAGGACCATGAGGAAGCAGCAGACAAGGTTGGGGAAGGCGAGCATTATACTTTATAGAGACCCCAGAGTATAATATTGATTCGTGGGTGTCGCACACCAAAAATTTAGTGTTTAGAATACCCAAAATTTTTGAAAAATTCATCCAACGTCTTAAGAACCATATGGCTTATCCCTAATAGAAAGCTATTTGCAGAATTAGGGATCGGTCGCCGTCTTTACCGACTTACTCCTAAATAAAGTAAGAAATGAAAAATAAATTGACCCATTTCCCGTGTCTCGCGGCCCGCAGTGATAGCGCACAATACTGTCACCTGTGGTCCTGCAAATCACAGATGTGAAGGCGACGTGAGTGCTGCGCTCGTGTCTCTGCTCCCGCCAGGCTGACTGATAAGATGTTCGCTCAGCCATTAATATTTGGGTCTAATTAAAGATTACTATCTCTAGGAATCAGTGTAAGGGCGTGCGGTGGGGGAGGGGCGGGGAGACCCCAGCTGTTCGCCGTCTCCGGAGGATAGATCATATGTACTCAATGCTCCCTGTGTCTCATCTGGGCTGAGACGTGAGGCCCAGGGCCGTAAAAGGCTCAGAACCATCTCCTCTCACATTCTTAGGTAAAACTGAAAAAATTGGCTCGGAAGACCGGTCAAGTAAGTGATTGCTGGCCGGGGTGAAGAGCGGCCGCGCAAATAACCTGCCGGGATCCTGATTTATTTTGTGAGCAAAAACTTATTTTTTTTAAAAATCCAATCAATATAAATCGTCTTCTATCAAGTTGAAAATGCCTTCTATTCCTAAATTATATCTGTCCCTCGTAAAGCTGGGTGGAAATCAATATGGACACCATCATAGCTCAGTCTATTCTACACCGTCTAGTCTAGATATGTATTGTCATATCATCTCTTTTTTGCAACATTTGCAGAGCGTGTTTCAGTAACTGCAGCAAAAGAAACGGAACTTGATACATTGTCTGAACAAGCCCAAGTAGCGGCCGTCCTGCTTGTCACCGGGATCTGTCAACATGTAACGCAATTACACCTGATGATAAAGCAGGCGAGGCTCTAGCAGGTTACTCCACTGCTTCAGCCACTGGCTCCACTCTTCTAAATGGGAGGTTTTTCTGTTGCCAAACTTCAGTATTGTATTGTGAATAATGGCGGCAGAGGCTCGAGCAGTAGAGGAGCAGCCATGTATACATTATCATTACGTGTGGGAAAATACATAGAAAAGCTGGGGGATCATTACAAAGATGTCAATACTAATGAGCTGACCACCGGGTAAATGTGAACATTAATCAGGAGAGGGAGGCAGAAAACATGGGGACTCCCAGGAAAGCTGGGTGAGTTACAATGTCTGTGTAACAGAGTCACCAACAAGATAAAACCTTAAGTATTAGTGTCAATTTATATTGTAGAGGGGCCTAAGACTAAGACTGTAACCTCTGCAATTCTTATTATTACTCATGTCCAGTCCTATTCTGCACCAGCAGAATAGTGAGCGCAGCTCTGGAGTATAATACAGGATGTAACTCATGATCAGTACAGGATAAGTAATGTAATGTATGTACACAGTGACTGCACCAGCAGAATAGTGAGCGCAGCTCTGGAGTATAATACAGGATGTAACTCAGGATCAGTACAGGATAAGTAATGTAATGTATGTACACAGTGACTGCACCAGCAGAATAGTGAGCGTAGCTCTGGAGTATAATACAGGATGTAACTCAGGATCAGTACAGGATAAGTAATGTAATGTATGTACACAGTGACTGCACCAGCAGAATAGTGAGTGCAGCTCTGGGGTATAATACAGGATGTAACTCAGGATCAGTACAGGATAAGTAATGTAATGTATGTACACAGTGACTGCACCAGCAGAATAGTGAGCGCAGCTCTGGAGTATAATACAGGATGTAACTCAGGATCAGTACAGGATAAGTAATGTAATCTATCTACACAGTGACTGCACCAGCAGAATAGTGAGTGCAGCTCTGGAGCTATAATACAGGATGTAACTCAGGATCAGTATAGGATAAGTAATGTAATGTATGTACACAGTGACTGCACCAGCAGAATAGTGAGTGCAGTTCTGGAGTATAATACAGGATGTAACTCAGGATCAGTACAGGATAAGTAATGTAATGTATGTACACAGTGACTGCACCAGCAGAATAGTGAGCGCAGCTCTGGAATATAATACAGGATGTAACTCAGGATCAGTACAGGATAAGTAATGTAATGTATGTACACAGTGACTGTACCAGCAGAATAGTGAGCGCAGCTCTGGAGTATAATACAGGATGTAACTCAGGATCAGTACAGGATAAGTAATGTAATGTATGTACACAGTGACTGCACCAGCAGAATAGTGAGTGCAGCTCTGGAGTATAATACAGGATGTAACTCAGGATCAGTACAGGATAAGTAATGTAATGTATGTACACAGTGACTGCACCAGCAGAATAGTGAGCGCAGCTCTGGAGTATAATACAGGATGTAACTCATGATCAGTACAGGATAAGTAATGTAATGTATGTACACAGTGACTGCACCAGCAGAATAGTGAGCGCAGCTCTGGAGTATAATACAGGATGTAACTCAGGATCAGTACAGGATAAGTAATGTAATGTAATGTACACAGTGACTGTACCAGCAGAATAGTGAGCGCAGCCTGGAGTATAATACAGGATGTAACTCAGGATCAGTACAGGATAAGTAATGTAATCTATCTACACAGTGACTGCACCAGCAGAATAGTGAGTGCAGCTCTGGAGTATAATACAGGATGTAACTCAGGATCAGTATAGGATAAGTAATGTAATGTATGTACACAGTGACTGCACCAGCAGAATAGTGAGTGCAGTTCTGGAGTATAATACAGGATGTAACTCAGGATCAGTACAGGATAAGTAATGTAATGTATGTACACAGTGACTGCACCAGCAGAATAGTGAGCGCAGCTCTGGAATATAATACAGGATGTAACTCAGGATCAGTACAGGATAAGTAATGTAATGTATGTACACAGTGACTGTACCAGCAGAATAGTGAGCGCAGCTCTGGAGTATAATACAGGATGTAACTCAGGATCAGTATAGGATAAGTAATGTAATGTATGTACACAGTGACTGCACCAGCAGAATAGTGAGTGCAGTTCTGGAGTATAATACAGGATGTAACTCAGGATCAGTACAGGATAAGTAATGTAATGTATGTACACAGTGACTGCACCAGCAGAATAGTGAGCGCAGCCTGGAATATAATACAGGATGTAACTCAGGATCAGTACAGGATAAGTAATGTAATGTATGTACACAGTGACTGTACCAGCAGAATAGTGAGCGCAGCTCTGGAGTATTATACTGGATGTAGCTCAGGACAGGATAAGTGACGTTTATGTATTTCACAATCTTTTCATGTTGCTGATATCTATACACAAATGATACAGGTGAACCTCAGTACAACCTTTACTATCCCCATACAATATATTACCCCCACCCTGTCATTCCTGTATTCTTGGGTGTATATTATGGCAATAAATCCAAAAATCTCGCTATGATTCTTTTCAGTCTCAGAGACTAAATGAAAACACATTAAGTAGATCCCTCAATGTAATGACTTAACATTGAATAACAAAGTAATTAATATCTGCAGACGTATAATACGATGTGATTTAATTACAGAGAACGCTGCGCAGGCTGGAAAAGATGGGGGCACCAAAAACATTAAATAATCAAAGATTCCATAGATGTGAGATTAGGAGCAGAGTGATACAAATAGGAAATGTCTTGGATACACAGTGAGTGTTACCTACATGCTGGGGGGTCCCTTCATCCAGCTATACAGAACAGGTGCACATCCCCTTTAAATACATGGAGACCCCATCATGGCTTGTTACAATATGGCCAGGGTCCACTGCACGATCCTCATCTCTATTTGGGGGGACCAAACCAAAGTTCACATACATGAATCTATTGGGAAGATAGGATATGTGGGTGCCTTAACAAGGAAGGGGTGTGAATATTCATGCATATACTTATTTGGTGTTCAAAAAGATTTTTTTTTCATTTTCCTAAAAAAGTAACTTTTAGGCTCCAAAAAGTGAAGAACATGAAAAGGTCTGAGGGGGGCGTGAATACTTTTTATATGCATGGTAAGCCTGTGATTCAGTATCAGTCAGGATTACTAGGATTTTCTCTGCATGCAGACGGCTTCTCATTTCCATCATTCTTACATGTTCTTAAAAGACATGATTTATACAAAAATTGACATTTTGAAGGCCCCTCGCCCTGTGACGGCCGTCGTCCTTGACAGCGCTGACACATCCCGCACCGGCCTCCCCTGAAGCCGTGTGGATAATTTCCTATTAGATAAAACAATGCTAAATTAGTCCTCAAAATAATTACCAGCATGAAAGTGTATTCTCAAGGAGGCAGAGACGGCTCCCGAGGGGATTCACATCATCCGGGAGAGAGCACAGACATGATCAGCGAGCGTGCAGGCCGGGCGAGAAGGAGCCGCGCAAGACACAGCCAAATATGTCCACATTTAGATAAGAAAGGAAAGAAGGATTGGAGGTTGGGAGACGTGAAGTCACCGCTGTCTAATGCTCAATTATCACAAAAAGTTTGATAAAAAAAAACAATTATTTTATCTGTCCCTTTATATATCGTCTACAGGACCAGGAACATCTCCAAGACGTGTCCCAACTGTATAATAGGCTTCAGAATGGGTGATGTCCAGACTGATGTGCTCAGGGCAATAGTCTGAGATGTAAAGTACAAGGAATACAGGTCAACAGGGGGCAGTATTATAGTAGTTATATTCTTGTACATAGGAGGTAGTATTATAGTAGTTATATTCTTGTACATAGGGGGCAGTATTATAGTAGTTATATTCTTGTACATAGGAACAGTATTATAGTAGTTATATTCTTGTACATAGGAGCAGTATTATAGTAGTTATATTCTTGTACATAGGAGGTAGTATTATAGTAGTTATATTCTTGTACATAGGAGGTAGTATTATAGTAGTTATATTCTTGTACATAGGAGCAGTATTATAGTAGTTATATTCTTATATATAGGGCAGTATTATAGTAGTTATATTCTTGTACATAGGAGTAGTATTATAGTAGTTATATTCTTGTACATAGGAGCAGTATTATAGTAGTTATATTCTTATATATAGGGCAGTATTATAGTAGTTATATTCTTGTACATAGGAGGTAGTATTATAGCAGTTATATTCTTGTACATAGGAGCAGTATTATAGTAGTTATATTCTTGTACATAGGAGCAGTATTATAGTAGTTATATTCTTGTACATAGGGGCAGTATTATATTAGTTATATTCTTGTACATAGGAGGTAGTATTATAGTAGTTATATTCTTGTACATAGGAGCAGTATTATAGTAGTTATATTCTTGTACATAGGAGGTAGTATTATAGTAGTTATATTCTTGTACATAGGAGCAGTATTATAGTAGTTATATTCTTGTACATAGGAGGTAGTATTATAGTAGTTATATTCTTGTACATAGGAGTAGTATTATAGTAGTTATATTCTTGTACATAGGAGCAGTATTATAGTAGTTATATTCTTGTACATAGGAGGTAGTATTATAGTAGTTATATTCTTGTACATAGGAGCAGTATTATAGTAGTTATATTCTTGTACATAGGAGCAGTATTATAGTAGTTATATTCTTGTACATAGGAGGCAGTATTATAGCAGTTATATTCTTGTACATAGGAGGTAGTATTATAGTAGTTATATTCTTGTACATAGGAGGTAGTATTATAGTAGTTATATTCTTGTACATAGGAGGTAGTATTATAGTAGTTATATTCTTGTACATAGGAGGTAGTATTATAGTAGTTATATTCTTGTATATAGGAGTAGTATTATAGTAGGTATATTCCTGTACATAGGAGCAGTATTATAGTAGTTATATTCTTGTACATAGGAGACAGTATTATAGTAGTTACATTCTTGTACATAGGAGCAGTATTATAGTAGTTATATTCTTGTACATAGGAGCAGTATTATAGTAGTTATATTCTTATACATAGGGCAGTATTATAGTAGTTATATTCTTGTACATAGCAGTAGTATTATAGTAGTTATATTCTTGTACATAGGGGGCAGTATTATAGTAGTTGTATTCTTGTACATAGGAGCAGTATTATAGTAGTTATATTCTTATACATAGGGCAGTATTATAGTAGTTATATTCTTGTACATAGCAGTAGTATTATAGTAGTTATATTCTTGTACATAGGGGGCAGTATTATAGTAGTTATATTCTTGTACATAGGAGCAGTATTATAGTAGTTATATTCTTGTACATAGGAGTAGTATTATAGTAGTTATATTCTTGTACATAGGAGCAGTATTATAGTAGTTATATTCTTGTACATAGGAGGTAGTATTATAGTAGTTATATTCTTGTACATAGGAGCAGTATTATAGTAGTTATATTCTTGTACATAGGAGTAGTATTATAGTAGTTATATTCTTGTACATAGGAGCAGTATTATAGTAGTTATATTCTTGTACATAGGAGCAGTATTATAGTAGTTATATTCTTGTACATAGGAGGAAGTATTATAGTAGTTATATTCTTGTACATAGGAGCAGTATTATAGTAGTTATATTCTTGTACACAGGAGTAGTATTATAGTAGTTATATTCTTGTACATAGGAGCAGTATTATAGTAGTTATATTCTTGTACATAGGAGCAGTATTATAGTAGTTATATTCTTGTACATAGGGGGCAGTATTATAGTAGTTATATCCTTGTACATAGGAGCAGTATTATAGTAGTTATATTCTTGTACATAGGGGGCAGTATTATAGTAGTTATATTCTTGTACATAGGAGCAGTATTATAGTAGTTATATTCTTGTACATAGGAGCAGTATTATAGTAGTTATATTCTTATACATAGGGCAGTATTATAGTAGTTATATTCTTGTACATAGCAGTAGTATTATAGTAGTTATATTCTTGTACATAGGGGGCAGTATTATAGTAGTTATATTCTTGTACATAGGAGCAGTATTATAGTAGTTATATTCTTGTACATAGGAGTAGTATTATAGTAGTTATATTCTTGTACATAGGAGCAGTATTATAGTAGTTATATTCTTGTACATAGGAGGTAGTATTATAGTAGTTATATTCTTGTACATAGGAGCAGTATTATAGTAGTTATATTCTTGTACATAGGAGTAGTATTATAGTAGTTATATTCTTGTACATAGGAGCAGTATTATAGTAGTTATATTCTTGTACATAGGAGCAGTATTATAGTAGTTATATTCTTGTACATAGGAGGAAGTATTATAGTAGTTATATTCTTGTACATAGGAGCAGTATTATAGTAGTTATATTCTTGTACACAGGAGTAGTATTATAGTAGTTATATTCTTGTACATAGGAGCAGTATTATAGTAGTTATATTCTTGTACATAGGAGCAGTATTATAGTAGTTATATTCTTGTACATAGGAGCAGTATTATAGTAGTTATATCCTTGTACATAGGAGCAGTATTATAGTACTTATATTCTTGTACATAGGGGGCAGTATTATAGTAGTTATATTCTTGTACATAGGAGTAGTATTATAGTAGTTATATTCTTGTACATAGGATCAGTATTATAGTAGTTATATTCTTGTACATAGGAGCAGTATTATAGTAGTTATATTCTTGTACATAGGGGGCAGTATTATAGTAGTTATATTCTTGTACATAGGAGCAGTATTATAGTAGTTATATTCTTGTACATAGGAGCAGTATTATAGTAGTTATATTCTTGTACATAGGAACAGTATTATAGTAGTTATATTCTTGTACATAGGAGCAGTATTATAGTAGTTATATTCTTGTACATAGGAGCAGTATTATAGTAGTTATATTCTTGTACATAGGAACAGTATTATAGGAGTTATATTCTTGTACATAGGAGCAGTATTATAGTAGTTATATTCTTGTACATAGGAGTAGTATTATAGTAGTTATATTCTTGTATATAGGAGCAGTATTACAGTAGGTATATTCTTCTACATAGGAGCAGTATTATAGTAGTTATATTCTTGTACATAGGGGCAGTATTATAGTAGTTATATTCTTGTACATAGGAGGCAGTATTATAGCAGTTATATTCTTGTACATAGGAGGTAGTATTATAGTAGTTATATTCTTGTACATAGGAGGTAGTATTATAGTAGTTATATTCTTGTACATAGGAGGTAGTATTATAGTAGTTATATTCTTGTACATAGGAGGTAGTATTATAGTAGCTATATTCTTGTATATAGGAGTAGTATTATAGTAGGTATATTCCTGTACATAGGAGCAGTATTATAGTAGTTATATTCTTGTACATAGGAGACAGTATTATAGTAGTTACATTCTTGTACATAGGAGCAGTATTATAGTAGTTATATTCTTGTACATAGGAGCAGTATTATAGTAGTTATATTCTTATACATAGGGCAGTATTATAGTAGTTATATTCTTGTACATAGCAGTAGTATTATAGTAGTTATATTCTTGTACATAGGGGGCAGTATTATAGTAGTTGTATTCTTGTACATAGGAGCAGTATTATAGTAGTTATATTCTTATACATAGGGCAGTATTATAGTAGTTATATTCTTGTACATAGCAGTAGTATTATAGTAGTTATATTCTTGTACATAGGGGGCAGTATTATAGTAGTTATATTCTTGTACATAGGAGCAGTATTATAGTAGTTATATTCTTGTACATAGGAGTAGTATTATAGTAGTTATATTCTTGTACATAGGAGCAGTATTATAGTAGTTATATTCTTGTACATAGGAGGTAGTATTATAGTAGTTATATTCTTGTACATAGGAGCAGTATTATAGTAGTTATATTCTTGTACATAGGAGTAGTATTATAGTAGTTATATTCTTGTACATAGGAGCAGTATTATAGTAGTTATATTCTTGTACATAGGAGCAGTATTATAGTAGTTATATTCTTGTACATAGGAGGAAGTATTATAGTAGTTATATTCTTGTACATAGGAGCAGTATTATAGTAGTTATATTCTTGTACACAGGAGTAGTATTATAGTAGTTATATTCTTGTACATAGGAGCAGTATTATAGTAGTTATATTCTTGTACATAGGAGCAGTATTATAGTAGTTATATTCTTGTACATAGGGGGCAGTATTATAGTAGTTATATCCTTGTACATAGGAGCAGTATTATAGTAGTTATATTCTTGTACATAGGGGGCAGTATTATAGTAGTTATATTCTTGTACATAGGAGCAGTATTATAGTAGTTATATTCTTGTACATAGGAGCAGTATTATAGTAGTTATATTCTTATACATAGGGCAGTATTATAGTAGTTATATTCTTGTACATAGCAGTAGTATTATAGTAGTTATATTCTTGTACATAGGGGGCAGTATTATAGTAGTTATATTCTTGTACATAGGAGCAGTATTATAGTAGTTATATTCTTGTACATAGGAGTAGTATTATAGTAGTTATATTCTTGTACATAGGAGCAGTATTATAGTAGTTATATTCTTGTACATAGGAGGTAGTATTATAGTAGTTATATTCTTGTACATAGGAGCAGTATTATAGTAGTTATATTCTTGTACATAGGAGTAGTATTATAGTAGTTATATTCTTGTACATAGGAGCAGTATTATAGTAGTTATATTCTTGTACATAGGAGCAGTATTATAGTAGTTATATTCTTGTACATAGGAGGAAGTATTATAGTAGTTATATTCTTGTACATAGGAGCAGTATTATAGTAGTTATATTCTTGTACACAGGAGTAGTATTATAGTAGTTATATTCTTGTACATAGGAGCAGTATTATAGTAGTTATATTCTTGTACATAGGAGCAGTATTATAGTAGTTATATTCTTGTACATAGGAGCAGTATTATAGTAGTTATATCCTTGTACATAGGAGCAGTATTATAGTACTTATATTCTTGTACATAGGGGGCAGTATTATAGTAGTTATATTCTTGTACATAGGAGTAGTATTATAGTAGTTATATTCTTGTACATAGGATCAGTATTATAGTAGTTATATTCTTGTACATAGGAGCAGTATTATAGTAGTTATATTCTTGTACATAGGGGGCAGTATTATAGTAGTTATATTCTTGTACATAGGAGCAGTATTATAGTAGTTATATTCTTGTACATAGGAGCAGTATTATAGTAGTTATATTCTTGTACATAGGAACAGTATTATAGTAGTTATATTCTTGTACATAGGAGCAGTATTATAGTAGTTATATTCTTGTACATAGGAGCAGTATTATAGTAGTTATATTCTTGTACATAGGAACAGTATTATAGGAGTTATATTCTTGTACATAGGAGCAGTATTATAGTAGTTGATATTCTTGTACATAGGAGTAGTATTATAGTAGTTATATTCTTGTATATAGGAGCAGTATTACAGTAGGTATATTCTTCTACATAGGAGCAGTATTATAGTAGTTATATTCTTGTACATAGGGGCAGTATTATAGTAGTTATATTCTTGTACATAGGAGGCAGTATTATAGCAGTTATATTCTTGTACATAGGAGGTAGTATTATAGTAGTTATATTCTTGTACATAGGAGGTAGTATTATAGTAGTTATATTCTTGTACATAGGAGGCAGTATTATAGTAGTTATATTCTTGTACATAGGAGGTAGTATTATAGTAGCTATATTCTTGTATATAGGAGTAGTATTATAGTAGGTATATTCCTGTACATAGGAGCAGTATTATAGTAGTTATATTCTTGTACATAGGAGACAGTATTATAGTAGTTACATTCTTGTACATAGGAGCAGTATTATAGTAGTTATATTCTTGTACATAGGAGCAGTATTATAGTAGTTATATTCTTATACATAGGGGCAGTATTATAGTAGTTATATTCTTGTACAAGATAGCAGTAGTATTATAGTAGTTATATTCTTGTACATAGGGGGCAGTATTATAGTAGTTATATTCTTGTACATAGGAGCAGTATTATAGTAGTTATATTCTTATACATAGGGCAGTATTATAGTAGTTATATTCTTGTACATAGCAGTAGTATTATAGTAGTTATATTCTTGTACATAGGGGGCAGTATTATAGTAGTTATATTCTTGTACATAGGAGCAGTATTATAGTAGTTATATTCTTGTACATAGGAGTAGTATTATAGTAGTTATATTCTTGTACATAGGAGCAGTATTATAGTAGTTATATTCTTGTACATAGGAGGTAGTATTATAGTAGTTATATTCTTGTACATAGGAGCAGTATTATAGTAGTTATATTCTTGTACATAGGAGTAGTATTATAGTAGTTATATTCTTGTACATAGGAGCAGTATTATAGTAGTTATATTCTTGTACATAGGAGCAGTATTATAGTAGTTATATTCTTGTACATAGGAGGAAGTATTATAGTAGTTATATTCTTGTACATAGGAGCAGTATTATAGTAGTTATATTCTTGTACACAGGAGTAGTATTATAGTAGTTATATTCTTGTACATAGGAGCAGTATTATAGTAGTTATATTCTTGTACATAGGAGCAGTATTATAGTAGTTATATTCTTGTACATAGGGGGCAGTATTATAGTAGTTATATCCTTGTACATAGGAGCAGTATTATAGTAGTTATATTCTTGTACATAGGGGGCAGTATTATAGTAGTTATATTCTTGTACATAGGAGCAGTATTATAGTAGTTATATTCTTGTACATAGGAGCAGTATTATAGTAGTTATATTCTTATACATAGGGCAGTATTATAGTAGTTATATTCTTGTACATAGCAGTAGTATTATAGTAGTTATATTCTTGTACATAGGGGGCAGTATTATAGTAGTTATATTCTTGTACATAGGAGCAGTATTATAGTAGTTATATTCTTGTACATAGGAGTAGTATTATAGTAGTTATATTCTTGTACATAGGAGCAGTATTATAGTAGTTATATTCTTGTACATAGGAGGTAGTATTATAGTAGTTATATTCTTGTACATAGGAGCAGTATTATAGTAGTTATATTCTTGTACATAGGAGTAGTATTATAGTAGTTATATTCTTGTACATAGGAGCAGTATTATAGTAGTTATATTCTTGTACATAGGAGCAGTATTATAGTAGTTATATTCTTGTACATAGGAGGAAGTATTATAGTAGTTATATTCTTGTACATAGGAGCAGTATTATAGTAGTTATATTCTTGTACACAGGAGTAGTATTATAGTAGTTATATTCTTGTACATAGGAGCAGTATTATAGTAGTTATATTCTTGTACATAGGAGCAGTATTATAGTAGTTATATTCTTGTACATAGGAGCAGTATTATAGTAGTTATATCCTTGTACATAGGAGCAGTATTATAGTACTTATATTCTTGTACATAGGGGGCAGTATTATAGTAGTTATATTCTTGTACATAGGAGTAGTATTATAGTAGTTATATTCTTGTACATAGGATCAGTATTATAGTAGTTATATTCTTGTACATAGGAGCAGTATTATAGTAGTTATATTCTTGTACATAGGGGGCAGTATTATAGTAGTTATATTCTTGTACATAGGAGCAGTATTATAGTAGTTATATTCTTGTACATAGGAGCAGTATTATAGTAGTTATATTCTTGTACATAGGAACAGTATTATAGGAGTTATATTCTTGTACATAGGAGCAGTATTATAGTAGTTATATTCTTGTACATAGGAGCAGTATTATAGTAGTTATATTCTTGTATATAGGAGCAGTATTACAGTAGGTATATTCTTCTACATAGGAGCAGTATTATAGTAGTTATATTCTTGTACATAGGGGCAGTATTATAGTAGTTATATTCTTGTACATAGGGGCAGTATTATAGTAGTTATATTCTTGTACATAGGAGGTAGTATTATAGTAGTTATATTCTTGTACATAGGGGCAGTATTATAGTAGTTATATTCTTGTACATAGGGGCAGTATTATAGTAGTTATATTCTTGTACATGGGGTAGTATTATAGTAGTTATATTCTTGTACATAGGGGGCAGTATTATAGTAGTTATATTCTTGTACATAGGAGCAGTATTATAGTAGTTATATTCTTGTACATAGGAGTAGTATTATAGTAGTTATATTCTTGTACATAGGAGGTAGTATTATAGTAGTTATATTCTTGTACATAGGGGCAGTATTATAGTAGTTATATTCTTGTACATAGGGGCAGTATTATAGTAGTTATATTCTTGTACATGGGGTAGTATTATAGTAGTTATATTCTTGTACATAGGGGGCAGTATTATAGTAGTTATATTCTTGTACATAGGAGCAGTATTATAGTAGTTATATTCTTGTACATAGGAGCAGTATTATAGTAGTTATATTCTTGTACATAGGAGGTAGTATTATAGTAGTTATATTCTTTTATATAGGAGGTAGTATTATAGTAGTTATATTCTTGTACATAGGAGCAGTATTATAGTAGTTATATTCTTGTACATAGGAGCAGTATTATAATAGTTATATTCTTGTACATAGGAGCATTATTATAGTAGTTATATTCTTGTACATAGGAGCAGTATTATAGTAGTTATATTCTTGTATATAGGAACAGTATTATAGTAGTTATATTCTTGTACATAGGGGGCAGTATTATAGTAGTTATATTCTTGTACATAGGGGGCAGTATTATAGTAGTTATATTCTTGTACATAGGGGCAGTATTATAGTAGTTATATTCTTGTACATAGGAGCAGTATTATAGTAGTTATATTCTTGTACATAGGAGTAGTATTATAGCAGTTATATTCTTGTACTGTAGTGTAGCATTTATATCTGTGTGACATGATGTTAGGGTCTGAGCTTTGTATGACATAATTCTACCCTATAACTTTATTATTGAAGCTTTGGCTGATATTGTATATCTGTACCCTCTGTCTCCCCTTGATGTGATTGGTTGTACACCGTTGGGGGTTCACTATTCATCCTTCATTAAGCTTATAGATTTCCGCTTACATTACTATAATTCTAGTACGGTGATAATAGTTGCGTTTCTTCTCTGTATGAACATCATTTTTTCTATGAGAAGACTAGAATCCCGATTACCATTTGCTCCTTTATTCTGATGATTTCACTAATAAATATTACCGTATAGAGCAGTGACATTTCCCCATTTACTGGCTGCATCGGGATGAACAATTTAGCGTAACATATTTTCATTTTCTTTAGTAAGTGTTAAAATTACCCTGCAAAATTGTTCAATATATTTTCCACCTTTCAGTCTGCCATGAGGAGTTATTCAGCTGTCTGTATAAAATTTCAAAGGGGCGACAAGCTGTGCCCTAAACTCTGTGCCTGGCCTGTCCCTGGAGTCTGAATGGATGTGTACAGATGAAGCAGAGCTGTACCCGTACATAGGCTTGCCAGAATGACATGAGAGCAGGTAATAGGCAGAGCAGGCAGCTGCTTAGGGCACCACTGTAAGGGGAGCACAGGGCAGGATCTGGGGGGCCCTACCATATGACATAGCTGGGTGGACATTCAGGGATTATGTGATAGGATTAAGTTCACATCAGTTTTATTCTAGCCTGTTCTGTCAGAAGAATAGAAAAATGGACTGAACAATAGAGACCGATCCATCAAATGATGGACACCCACAGATCTCACGGGACTCACTATAAGGGTATTTAGGCTTATTCTAGCTTATCTGCTGCCTGAAGCAAAAAGTAAAATGGCGCTCCAAAACAACCAAGTGAAAGGAGGTGAGGCGGGAGCCAGAAATGGGGAGGAATATAAGGCAGAAGTCTGTCTCAATTACTCTGCATTTACCACGGTTAAGGGGCAGACAGTGGGGCTTTTTGGGCATTCACTAGCTGAACCCAACTTACTTGCCTGCGCTGTCCCTCTCGCCTCATGCCAGGCGTGGCCCTATTGGTATCCTTTATCTTCTTTGTCATTTTCCCAGATAAAAAAGTCCTGTATGCCGAATTCTTTTGTCCATGATTTTAGATGGGTTCTGTGACACTGGCTCCTCAGATGTGAACATGGCCTGATATGTAATTTAAGTATAGCCCACTTGAAACCCTGACTTTGGCACCAGGAAAGGCTAAACTGTTTTTTAAGGTAGAGAGATAGATAATAGATAGACGTTTCATTGACTGCAGGCTCCCTTGTATGTCCAACCAGGCCATCTATCTATCTATCTATCTGATATCTATCTGATATCTATCTATCTACCTCTCTTTGTATCTATCTATCTATATATCTATCTATTTATCTGTCTTTGTATCTATCTATCTATATATCTCATATCTATCTATCTATCTATCTATCTATCTCATCTATCTATCTATCTATCTATCTATCTCATATCTATCTATCTATCTATCTCATATCTATCTATCTCATATCTATCTATCTTTGTATCTATCTTTCTATTTATCTCATATCTATCTACCTTTCTTTGTATCTATCTATCTCTCTTTGTGTCTATCTCTATCTATCTATCTCCTATCTATCTATCTATCTATCTATCTATCTCATAGCTATCTATCTATATATCTATCTCATATCTATCTATCTCTATCTATCTATCTCATATCTATCTATCTATATATCTATCTCATATCTATCTATCACATATCTATCTCATATCTATCTATCTATTTATCTATCTATCTCTATCTATCTATCTATCTGTCTATCTATCTATCTATCTATCTCATATCTATCTATTTATCTCATATCTATCTATCTATTTATCTATCTTTGTGTCTATCTATCTATCTCACTACATTTGATATCTGTTGTTGTATTTTCTACCCTGAGCTATAGATCACCTTCCTCTCCCTCCATGTATGATATGACCTGCACACTTGGCCCATTCCCTCTGTAACATCTTTCATCTCTCTTCCTCTCTAAATGCCATCACAGCTAAATACTTGTGCTGATTATCGGGACGTGTCTGCCGCTGTGTCAGATCAATGTTCTGCAAACGCTGTGGAAATCAGATCAATGGCTGTTTGGGGCGGGCCGTGGACTCCAGCGGACATTGATTCTCGACTCAGGATGCAGCCGGCACATATTGGGTTTGGGATGAGCCACTTAAACTCACACATGAAGCTTTCACTAAAGACTGAGAACACTGGGGGAGGGAACAGGCAGGAAAGTTTCTTTAGGCTTCAGAAATAAATCTCATATATTGCAGAAGGATCGGAGATTATGTAACCAAGAATCAAAAGCATGCTTTTCTTTAATAAAAGATAAAAACAGCGCCACAACTGTCCACATAGTGGTATTGCAGAAGTGAATGCACTGCTGCTCCACTCATCTCTATATGACTGCTGAAGAGAATCCGAGTACAGCCGCTCCACTCATCTCTATGTATTTGATGTAGAGAAGTACAGCCGCTCCACTCATCTCTATATGACTGCTGAAGAGAAGTACAGCCGCTCCACTCATCTCTATATGACTGCTGAAGAGAAGTACAGCCGCTCCACTCATCTCTGTGTTTGATGTAGAGACGTACAGCCGCTCCACTCATCTCTATATGACTGCTGAAGAGAATCCTGAGTACAGCTGCTCCACTCATCTCTATGTGACTGCTGAAGAGAATCCGAGTACAGCTGCTCCACTCATCTCTATGTGACTGCTGAAGAGAATCCGAGTACAGCCGCTCCACTCATCTCTATGTGACTGCTGAAGAGAATCCGAGTACAGCCGCTCCACTCATCTCTATGTGACTGATGAACAGAAGTTGAGTACAGCCACTCCATTCATTGCTATACAACTGCTGAAGAGAAGCAGGATACAGCCGCTCCACTCATCTCTATATGAGTGCTGAAGAGAAGTACAGCCGCTCAATTCATCTCTATACAAGTCAAGTACAGCCGCTCCAGTTACAGTATCTCTATATGACTGCTGAAGAGCAGTGAAATACAGCCGCACTTTTCATTGCTATGGGACTCATGAAGTTAATTCGAGTATTCAGATGTCTCCAGAAGTCTTATGGAATTGCATGGAGCAGCAGTACACATGCACGACTGCAGCTCTATTCAGATGGAGCTTAAGACCCCAACTCTCATGATTGGTGGGGTTCCCAGTAATTATACGCCCATTGATCACTGACTCATCTCCTATTATAAGTCTTGTGCAAGGTGCATTTCACACTCCACATGTTCCCAGCACTAGGACCATGAAGAATACAACTAGAATTCATCTCTGCGTTTAAAGGAAATGTCTGTCTAGAATGACCAGAGGAGGGTCCTGAGTCTAGGACATCCATCATTTAGCAGACTACAAAGAGCGTCTCTCTTTCTGGAGGACCCAACACGACCATGCATTACAGGGATGCCTACTGATACCATCATGTAATGCTTCATTTTCCCGGTGGTGGCGCTGTAGAGGATTTGTTCACTTACCAGCTAATAACTGATCACTGGTGGTCCCAGCGGCAAATGACCTGTGTCATCTGATATCATTGCTACATTTACACATGTCCTGATATGGACAATCCCACCCCCCGCCAGCAATGCCTGCAGTGCCCCCCTGTGGCTGTTGCTGCACATCGCCCGATACGTTACACTTGATTCCAGCGCAGTATTTCTATGTTGTGTTTGGAACGTCAATGCTGTCACCTCGTCATAAACATCCTCAGCTCCTGTGATACAAGATGAATATATCAGAGGCCGCAGTATGTGGATCTATCGCCGTCTTCTCGTAAATATAAAATTCATCAGCACTAGACAATACTTTCAAGGCTGCGGCTTCAGAGCTGGGACTTTAAATTTACACTTTGCAAAAATATTGTCTGGGATTAAAATAAGAAAAATATACAAAAAAAAAAATGACTTTCCCAAACATTTCTCGGTTTCATCTCTTTTTCAATCTCCTACTTAAAGGGGTATCCCTTATAAAATCATTAGTGGGCCGACATATAGATTGCCATAGATTTGGTAGTGGTGGGCTGTGGTACTGCAACTCAGTCCCAATTATACCTGATGATTGTTTGCATCTCACCCCAATGCCAAGCAAGACTAGAGGGAGTCCTCCTCCTTGCAATGGGACTGAGCTACACATAAGACACGATGTAGGAGCGGTGACTCAACCACTAACCTAGCCCCTGTAGATGAGACATGACCAAGCCCAATCGTGCAGTATGTATGCAATAGGTGACCTGTATATATTGTACAGTAAAAATTTTAAAGTTTTAAAAAGAATCTGTCACAAAACAATTGTTATTTACTTATTAAAACCAGATAATAAAATCTATCACTATCTATTTTTAATCCTATTATTAGGCTTAGTAGCCACAGTGAAAATTGAAGGATTTCTTACTTTCTCAAAAATATAGATAGTGACACGGAAAATTAAAAATAGAATCAAAAATTCTTAAAAATATGTTTAATATAAAGACTTTTGGCGACAAATCCACTTTAATTTGCTTCTGCTTGCCATTATTTCTGTGCCATCCCATATTGCAGAACTTTCCATGCCAGTGGTCAGCTTTCGGCTGTCAGGGCATGCTAGGAGTTGTAGTTTTGTAGAAACAGAGGTGGGTACAAGACTGTCCCTGAGCTTTGTAGTCCCACAACATCCTCTACTATAAGAGGGGCAATTGTCTTGGTAAGGTAAGCGATTGTAAAGCATCCATGTGATGTATAATGAATGACCGGCTATCAGCTGAAGGATCTAAAACGTCCCATCCTCCTGTGAAGCTGCACACAGCGCACCCAGAATCCTTCACAGGAAGAACATTTCACATCAAACAGCATAGAGACGAATGCCAGGGCAGAGACAAGACGTTTATCCTTCATCTCTGCCTGCACAAGACTTGTTATCTCGGTATAAAGTCTTCACTTACCCGCAGCCGCCTCTCATCTTTATTCTGATGTATTTGACAAACACCAAAAAAAAACTAAAACACTGAAAATGACAGAAGAAAAAAAGTGCAAATTATTAAAACACATATTTTTATGTATCCACCGACATTAAACAGAGGTTGTACAGGGCTAGAAACACATGGCTGCCTCCGGCCCAAGCTATAAACATATACAAATGTAAAAATTCCTAATGGCCAAATCGCTGTGTTTTGCCATTTCACCTCCCAAAAAAATTGGACAACTGATCAAAACATTAGAAAAACCCCAAACTGGTATCATTAAAAACTACAACTTGTCCCACAAAATATAAGACCCTACTCAGCTCCGTACATAAAAACCTAAAAAGTGACGGGTCTCAGAATAGGACACTCAAAGAAACTTTTTTATTTCTCGAAGATTTGGATTTTTGTAAAAATGTTAAATATGACAAAAATTATATAAACTTGGTATCACTGAAATTGTACCGACCCAAAGATTATAGGGAACGTCATTTTTGCGGCTCTGTGGACACCATAAAAACAAACCCCACTAAAAAAATTGTGCAAATGGAGTTTTGTCTAATTCCATTTTGATTTGATTTCATTGTATGGAATATTAAATGGTAACATGAACTATGATTTTTCCTGCAAAAAATGAGTCTATTAATAGAAAAATAAAAAATTATGGATATTGGAAGGAGCGGAGTAGAAAACAAAAATTAGAAAAATATTGCTGGATCAGGAAGGGGTTAAATTATCCTTACAACTAATCGTCCAATATACTGTATCTGCTTGCTGTCACTGAATAGGGTCATTCTAGTGTAACCCGATGTACAGTGGGGAAAAAAAGTATTTAGTCAGCCACCAATTGTGCAAGTTCTCCCACTTATAAAGATGAGGCCGGCCTGTAATTGTCATCATAGGTAGACCTCAACTATAAGAGACAAAATGAGAAAACAAATCCAGAAAATCACATTGTCTGATTTTTTAAGAATTTATTTGCAAATTATGGTGGAAAATAAGTATTTGGTCACCTACAAACAAGCAAGATTTCTGTGTCTCACAGACCTGTAACTTCTCCTTTAAGAGGCTCCTCTGTCCGCCACTCATTACCTGTAGTAATGGCTCCTGTGTGACATTGTTATCAGTATAAAAGACACCTGTCCACAACCTCAAACAGTCACACTCCAAACTCCACTATGGTGAAGACCAAAGAGCTGTGGAAGGACCAGAAACAAAATGGTAGCCCTGCACCAGGCTGGGAAGACGGAATCTGCAATAGGCAAGCAGCTTGGTGTGAAGAAATCACCTGTGGGAGCAATAATTAGAAAATGGAAGACATACAAGACCACTGATAATCTCCCTCCATCAGGGGCTCCACGCAAGATCTCACCCCGTGGGGTCAAAATGATCACAAGAACGGTGAGCAAAAATCCCAGAACCCCACGGGGGGACCTAGTGAGTGACCTGCAGAAAGCTGGGACTAACGTAACAAAGGCTACCGTCAGTAACACACTACGCCGCCAGGGACTCAGATCCTGCAGTGCCAGACGTGTCCCCCTGCTTAAGCCAGTACATATCCGGGCCCGTCTGAAGTTTGCTAGAGAGCATTTGGATGTTCCAGAATAGTATTGGGAGAATGTCATATGGTCAGATGAAACCAAAGTAGAACTGTTTGGTAGAAACACAACTCATGGTGTTTGGAGGAGAGTGAATGCTGAGTTGTATCCAGAGAACACCATACCTACTGTGAAGCATGGGGGGGCAACATCATGCTTTGGGGCTGTTTCTCTGCAAAGGGACCAGGACGACTGATCCGTGTACATGAAAGAATGAATGGGGCCATGTATCGTGAGATTTTGAGTGCAAACCTCCTTCCATCAGCAAGGGCATTGAAGATGAAACGTGGCTGGGTCTTTCAGCATGACAATGATCCCAAGCACACCGCCAGGGCAACGAAGGAGCGGCTTCGTAAGAAGCATTTCAAGGTCCTGGAGTGGCCTAGCCAGTCTCCAGATCTCAACCCCATAGAAAACCTTTGGAGGGAGTTGAAAGTCCGTGTTGCCCAGCGACAGCCCCAAAACATCCCTGCTCTAGAGGAGATCTGCATGGAGGAATGGGCCGACATACCAGCAACAGTGTGTGCCAACATTGTGAATACTTACAGGAAACGTGTGACCTCTGTCATTGCCAACAAAGGAGATAGAACAAAGTATTGAGATGAACTTTTGTTATTGACCAAACACTTATTTTCCACCATAATTTGCAAATAAATTCTTAAAAAATCAGACAATGTGATTTTCTGGATTAGTTTTCTCATTTTGTCTCTCATAGTTGAGGTCTACCTATGATGTCAATTACAGGCCGGCCTCATCTTTATAAGTGGGAGAACTTGCACAATTGGTGGCTGACTAAGTACTTTTTTTCCCCACTGTACAACTCATTACAATGTTCCTGCCACCCACATCACTTCCAGGGCTGCTGGAACAAGATGTCCATTCTCTGTATTTTTCCTTTCTTGATGGTTTTTCATTTTGGGCGCCGCAGTCGTAGTCACATGACCATGTCCTCACCGGAGAAGCCGATATAACCAACACACAGCTGTAAAAGACGAGATTTTGTTTTTCACTTTAGGGAAATTGTTCGTCATGTCATGGAAACAACACAGTGGTGCAGATTATGGGCTGCATTTTGCTACACTCCATGTAATTTTTTATGAAAGCCAGTGTGAATAATGACAGAGAATTAGATGCACTCTCATAGAGGGTGTGGAATGAATGACAGAAGACCGCTGGGATTTTCCATTTGCAAAAATTACTCTGAGGGTCTTGCAAAAGCACAAGAATTACTTTTAAAGGAGATGTCTGGCTCTGGTCTGGAGCCGTCCATACATGTATCATGGTGTCCACAGTCAGTGCTGTGGCATTAAAGGGACTGTCTGGATTGGAGAACCCATTTCCCTTCTGCCTATTAGGTTATTCCCTTCTTCCCCAATTAGTACACTTATCTATTAACCATTAAATAGTGGTTACATAGAGTGTCTCTCTCTCTGGAGGACTCGATACGTCTATTCTTTACACAGGCTGACTATTGATTTGAATGGTAACTGTGTAATACTTGGTTTGTCCTGTGGTGGCGCTGCAGAAAAAGTGAACACTTGCTACCACATATTACAGCCAGTGGCGTAGTTATAAGGGGTGCAGGGGCAGCAGTCACCACCAGGCCCTGGACCCTGAGGGGGGCCCAAAGGTCTCTCTGCATTGGGGCTCAAGTTATGCCGCAGATTATGGCCTTGTAATTTCTTGCAGATTGGACCCTCCAACAATAAGGGATGTCAAGAACTCCTTTAGTCTGAGGCCACATGTTCAGCATTTTTGGCCTTTGCGGAAACGTAGCGGGAAAAAAATTACTTATGGTGTTATGTTATGGTGCGAGCAAAATAAAAACACATTGCAGGAAAAAAAATTCTGCAGAAAAAACATTTAAAAAAAAATGCATTTTTGCAAAACACAGCATGTTAATTTTACGGCCGGTTCACAACTGTGTTCGGTTTCCGTACAGGGGAGTGCACTTGGGGACCCCCCGAACGGAAACCTATACGCAGAGAGAAGCGGTTTACATAAGGAAACCTGCGGACCCCATAGACTATAATGGGGTCCGTGTGGTTTCCGCTCGGTCTCCGCACGAAACATGCAGAGAGAAAAGTGCTGCAAGCGGAGTGGAAACCACAGGGACCCCATTATAGTCTATGGGGTCTGCAGGTTTCCGGATGTAAACCGCTTCTCTCTGCGTATAGGCTTCCATTCGGGGGTCCCTAAGCAGACTCCCCTGTATGGAAACCAAACGCAGATATGAACCGGCCCTTACCTGCAAACGCGCTGCTTGTTCCCCATAGACTTATATAGGGGGAGACAAAAGTGAAAAATGCAGAGGAAACGCAGTAGAAACATAAGCATTCCGCAGCGTTATTTCTGCAACATTTGTTAGCTTTGTTTTGCTACGTGTGGCCTTAGTCTTAAAGAGACATACACTGCAAAATATAACATATGACCACGTCAGTCAATGATCAGGGATCAGATTTGTGTTTTGTGTATGATTTTTGCAGACATTGTGATAGAAAATATATAGCTATAGCAATGATATTGCCATATGACTAAATTTGGCAGTATGGCCATGGGAGGAGACTCAAATGACTAGCAAGGACATAAGGAGGAGCCCTGGGAACATCCTGACTTGTAAGGTGAGAAGAAGACCAGGAGACACTTTCGGCTTTTGAATGAACAGACACAACTTCAGAGGAAAAATATTCTGGATTTTGGGGTACATGGACATTAAAGAGTTATTCCGACTGCTACAAGTTATCCCCTGTCCTGTGGATAGGGAATATCTTTCAGCATGACTGATGGAGGTTAAACCACTGCGGTCACCACCGATCACAAGAATCTCTATAAGAATCTCTATCAGTCCCATAGGCATGAAGAGAGCGGCATCACAAACTTCTGCTCCGTTCATACAAGGCTCACAAGAATCCTGGATAGGATTAAAAAACAAAACATCGTCATCCCCATTTACCTCAACCCCATTGAGCCCCATATGGTGCCATTTATCTCTACAGAAGGCACTGGGAAGATTAGAGTATGTTCACACGGCAGAATTTGCAGAGGAATTTGAGACTAGTCTTCCGCCGCGGATTCCTCTTCAAATTCTAGTCTTGTGGATCCTGCAGCAGAAAGCCGCATCGCCCAAAATCAGCTCCAAATCCTCCATACGAACCTAGCCTTAAATGGGTTCTATGAAAAAAAAACATGGCTGCTTTAAAGGGCTTGTCCAAGACCCCATGTTTAATGGATACTGATGACCTAGTCACATTATAAGTCACCAGTATCTGATGGGTGGGGGTCCGACAACTGGTCCCCGCACCAATTAGCTCATCCCACTACCGGATGCTACCGGGTATACGGCCAGAAGCAGCTCTAAACCTATTCAGCTTAACGCCATATACTCCATATACAGATTCTGGCAGCCAATCAGTTGTTCCATGCAGGGTCCAGGTGTCGGACCCCCACCAATCAGATGCTAATGCCCTGTCTAGTTCCTCAGTGTACCACATGGGGTTTTGGGCAACCCCTTTAATTTACACTATTCTTCTTGCCTGTGCATTATGTGTGGTATTTTAGTCAATGGTGCTGAGCTGCAATACCACACACAACCTATGGACAAGTGTGGTGCTGTTTCTTAACAACTTTAAATTAAATTAAAATTGCTTTCGCCATCAGTGATTGCAATGGACTCTTTACCCGACCCTATAGATATAAGACCAAGAAAGGACTCCATGGAAATCACCGTCCAATTCTCCTTGCCACTAGCATTGAACAAGTTATTCATGTCCTTGCTTACATCCGCAGCCACAAAGCAGAACGATAAACTGCACTATATACATTATTGACAATAAATTCCGTCCTGCTTTCCCCAGCCAAACAAAACGAGGACAAGATGGATTTATAACATCTCCGCATGAAGGGATTCTCACCGCGCCCTGCACCCTACACAATGCATCCTGATCCTGTTAATCCAGCAGCCCCTGCATTGCAAAATATTATCATTGTACATGTAGGATTATACGGAAACTAATGTGTCATTGTAAAAAGCGGGAAGCAAAATTCTACATAAACCAATAAATACCCTAAGAAAAGCCGAATCCTTCTTGTGTCTGCAAAAATTAGACATTAAGAATAGACAATTCCTTGATGTGATGTGTATTTCTGGCCGTGTCCTCTGCCCCTTTAATACCAGGTCCCGAGGCCGCGCTGAAGAGTAACATTTTGATTTTATGAAAAATTCTATTGACCGATGGGTCAATGCTTCAAGTGGAGCTACATGCTTTTTCTTACTCAAGCAGAGATCAGGTCACCACGACAACTGATGGAAAGAGGCAAAGTTTTAGGATTTTTTGCAAGTGAATCAAGGAAAGAGATTTGGAAGAGCTTTAAAGAGCAACTTCAGGCACTGCAGATATTAATGTGAAAGGGTCGTAAGTATTCCTAAAACATGACAAAGACATTTCAACTATCTCTTTTTTTTTAAAAATAACAAAAATAATTTTTCAGAAAGAAAAAAAAATATATATTTTTTTTTTTCTCTAAAAATTAAAAAACACCCCCCCAAAAAATAAAAATTAAAAATAAATAAATTTTAAAATTTTTTTTTAATATTTTTCTTTTTTAAAAAAAAAAAAAAATTATATTATTTTTCTTTTTTAAAAAAAAATAATTATAAAATAATTCTTTCTATGTACAAGAGTATAACTACTATAATACTGCCCCCTATGTACAAGAATATAACTACTATAATACTACTCCTATGTACAAGAATATAACTACTATAATACTGCTCCTATGTAGAAGAATATAACTACTGTAATACTGCTCCTATATACAAGAATATAACTACTATAATACTACTCCTATGTACAAGAATATAACTACTATAATACTGCTACTATGTACAAGAATATAACTACTATAATACTGCTCCTATATACAAGAATATAACTACTATAATACTGCTCCTGTGTACGAGAATATAACTACTATAATACTGCCCCCTATGGACAAGAATATAACTACTATAATACTGCTCCTATGTACAAGAATATAACTACTATAATATTACCTCCTATGTACAAGAATATAACTACTATAATACTGCTCCTATGTACAAGAATATAACTACTATAATACTGCTCCTATGTACAAGAATATAACTACTATAATACTACCTCCTATGTACAAGAATATAACTACTATAATACTACCTCCTATGTACAAGAATATAACTACTATAATACTACTCCTATGTACAAGAATATAACTACTATAATACTGCTCCTATGTACAAGAATATAACTACTATAATACTACCCCCTATGTACAAGAATATAACTACTATAATACTACTCCTATGTACAAGAATATAACTACTATAATACTACTCCTATGTACAAGAATATAACTACTATAATACTGCTCCTATGTACAAGAATATAACTACTATAATACTGCTCCTATGTACAAGAATATAACTACTATAATACTGCCCCCTATGTACAAGAATATAACTACTATAATACTACTCCTATGTACAAGAATATAACTACTATAATACTGCTCCTATGTAGAAGAATATAACTACTATAATACTGCTCCTATATACAAGAATATAACTACTATAATACTACTCCTATGTACAAGAATATAACTACTATAATACTGCTCCTATGTACAAGAATATAACTACTATAATACTGCTCCTATGTACAAGAATATAACTACTATAATACTGCTCCTATGTACAAGAATATAACTACTATAATATTACCTCCTATGTACAAGAATATAACTACTATAATACTGCCCCCTATGTACAAGAATATAACTACTATAATACTGCTCCTATGTACAAGAATATAACTACTATAATACTGCCCCCTATGGACAAGAATATAACTACTATAATACTGCTCCTGTGTACAAGAATATAACTACTATAATACTACCTCCTATGTACAAGAATATAACTACTATAATACTGCTCCTATGTATAAGAATATAACTACTATAATACTACTCCTATGTACAAGAATATAACTACTATAATACTGCTCCTATGTACAAGAATATAACTACTATAATACTGCTCCTATGTACAAGAATATAACTACTATAATACTGCTCCTATGTACAAGAATATAACTACTATAATACTACCCCTATGTACAAGAATATAACTACTATAATACTACTCCTATGTATAAGAATATAACTACTATAATACTACCTCCTATGTACAAGAATATAACTACTATAATACTGCTCCTATGTACAAGAATATAACTACTATAATACTACTATGTACAAGAATATAACTACTATAATACTGCTCCTATGTACAAGAATATAACTACTATAATACTGCCTCCTATGTACAAGAATATAACTACTATAATACTACCTCCTATGTACAAGAATATAACTACTATAATACTACCCCCTATGTACAAGAATATAACTACTATAATACTGCTCCTGTGTACGAGAATATAACTACTATAATACTGCCCCCTATGGACAAGAATATAACTACTATAATACTGCTCCTATGTACAAGAATATAACTACTATAATATTACCTCCTATGTACAAGAATATAACTACTATAATGCTGCCCCCTATGGACAAGAATATAACTACTATAATACTGCTCCAATGTACAAGAATATAACTACTATAATACTGCCCCCTATGGACAAGAATATAACTACTATAGTACTGCTCCTGTGTACAAGAATATAACTACTATAATACTACCTCCTATGTACAAGAATATAACTACTATAATACTGCTCCTATGTACAAGAATATAACTACTATAATACTACTGCTATGTACAAGAATATAACTACTATAATACTGCTCCTATGTACAAGAATATAACTACTACAATACTGCTCCTATGTACAAGAATATAACTACTATAATACTGCTCCTATGTACAAGAATATAACTACTATAATACTACTCCTATGTATAAGAATATAACTACTATAATACTGCTCCTATGTACAAGAATATAACTACTATAATACTACCCCCTATGTACAAGAATATAACTACTATAATACTACTCCTATGTATAAGAATATAACTACTATAATACTACTCCTATGTACAAGAATATAACTACTATAATACTGCTCCTATGTACAAGAATATAACTACTATAATACTACTATGTACAAGAATATAACTACTATAATACTGCTCCTATGTACAAGAATATAACTACTATAATACTGCCTCCTATGTACAAGAATATAACTACTATAATACTACCTCCTATGTACAAGAATATAACTACTATAATACTACCCCCAATGTACAAGAATATAACTACTATAATACTACTCCTATGTACAAGAATATAACTACTATAATACTACCTCCTATGTACAAGAATATAACTACTATAATACTGCTCCTATGTACAAGAATATAACTACTATAATACTGCTCCTATGTACAAGAATATAACTACTATAATATTACCTCCTATGTACAAGAATATAACTACTATAATACTGCCCCTATGTACAAGGATATAACTACTATAATACTGCTCCTATGTACAAGAATATAACTGCTATAATACTGCTCCTATGTACAAGAATAAAACTACTATAATATTGCCCCCTATGTACAAGAATATAACTACTATAATACTGCTCCTATGTACAAGAATATAACTACTATAATACTGCCCCCTATGGACAAGAATATAACTACTATAATACTGCTCCTGTGTACAAGAATATAACTACTATAATACTACCTCCTATGTACAAGAATATAACTACTATAATACTGCTCCTATGTATAAGAATATAACTACTATAATACTACTCCTATGTACAAGAATATAACTACTATAATACTGCTCCTATGTACAAGAATATAACTACTACAATACTGCTCCTATGTACAAGAATATAACTACTATAATACTGCTCCTATGTACAAGAATATAACTACTATAATACTACTCCTATGTATAAGAATATAACTACTATAATACTGCTCCTATGTACAAGAATATAACTACTATAATACTACCCCCTATGTACAAGAATATAACTACTATAATACTACTCCTATGTATAAGAATATAACTACTATAATACTACTCCTATGTACAAGAATATAACTACTATAATACTGCTCCTGTGTACAAGAGTATAACTACTATAATACTGCCCCCTATGTACAAGAATATAACTACTATAATACTACTCCTATGTACAAGAATATAACTACTATAATACTGCTACTATGTAGAAGAATATAACTACTATAATACTGCTACTATGTACAAGAATATAACTACTATAATACTGCTCCTATGTACAAGAATATAACTACTATAATACTGCTCCTATGTACGAGAATATAACTAATATAATACTGCCCCCTATGGACAAGAATATAACTACTATAATACTGCTCCTATGTACAAGAATATAACTACTATAATATTACCTCCTATGTACAAGAATATAACTACTATAATGCTGCCCCCTATGGACAAGAATATAACTACTATAATACTGCTCCTGTGTACAAGAATATAACTACTATAATACTACCTCCTATGTACAAGAATATAACTACTATAATACTGCTCCTATGTACAAGAATATAAGTACTATAATACTACTCCTATGTACAAGAATATAACTACTGTAATACTGCTCCTATGTACAAGAATATAACTACTATAATACTACCTCCTATGTACAAGAATATAACTACTATAATACTGCTCCTATATACAAGAATATAAGTACTATAATACTACCTCCTATGTACAAGAATATAACTACTATAATACTGCCCCCTATGTACAAGGATATAACTACTATAATACTGCTCCTATGTACAAGAATATAACTACTATAATACTACTCCTATGTACAAGAATATAACTACTATAATATTACCTCCTATGTACAAGAATATAACTACTATAATACTGCCCCTATGTACAAGGATATAACTACTATAATACTGCTCCTATGTACAAGAATATAACTGCTATAATACTGCTCCTATGTACAAGAATATAACTACTATAATATTGCCCCCTATGTACAAGAATATAACTACTATAATACTGCTCCTATGTACAAGAATATAACTACTATAATACTGCCCCTATGGACAAGAATATAACTACTATAATACTGCTCCTGTGTACAAGAATATAACTACTATAATACTACCTCCTATGTACAAGAATATAACTACTATAATACTGCTCCTATGTATAAGAATATAACTACTATAATACTACTCCTATGTACAAGAATATAACTACTATAATACTGCTCCTATGTACAAGAATATAACTACTACAATACTGCTCCTATGTACAAGAATATAACTACTATAATACTGCTCCTATGTACAAGAATATAACTACTATAATACTGCCTCCTATGTACAAGAATATAACTACTATAATACTACCTCCTATGTACAAGAATATAACTACTATAATACTACCCCCTATGTACAAGAATATAACTACTATAATACTGCTCCTGTGTACGAGAATATAACTACTATAATACTGCCCCCTATGGACAAGAATATAACTACTATAATACTGCTCCTATGTACAAGAATATAACTACTATAATATTACCTCCTATGTACAAGAATATAACTACTATAATGCTGCCCCCTATGGACAAGAATATAACTACTATAATACTGCTCCAATGTACAAGAATATAACTACTATAATACTGCCCCCTATGGACAAGAATATAACTACTATAGTACTGCTCCTGTGTACAAGAATATAACTACTATAATACTACCTCCTATGTACAAGAATATAACTACTATAATACTGCTCCTATGTATAAGAATATAACTACTATAATACTACTGCTATGTACAAGAATATAACTACTATAATACTGCTCCTATGTACAAGAATATAACTACTACAATACTGCTCCTATGTACAAGAATATAACTACTATAATACTGCTCCTATGTACAAGAATATAACTACTATAATACTACTCCTATGTATAAGAATATAACTACTATAATACTGCTCCTATGTACAAGAATATAACTACTATAATACTACCCCCTATGTACAAGAATATAACTACTATAATACTACTCCTATGTATAAGAATATAACTACTATAATACTACTCCTATGTACAAGAATATAACTACTATAATACTGCTCCTATGTACAAGAATATAACTACTATAATACTGCCTCCTATGTACAAGAATATAACTACTATAATACTGCTCCTATGTACAAGAATATAACTACTATAATACTGCCTCCTATGTACAAGAATATAACTACTATAATACTACCTCCTATGTACAAGAATATAACTACTATAATACTAACCCCTATGTACAAGAATATAACTACTATAATACTGCTCCTATGTACAAGAATATAACTACTATAATACTACTCCTATGTACAAGAATATAACTACTATAATACTGCTCCTATGTACAAGAATATAACTACTATAATACTGCTCCTATGTACAAGAATATAACTACTATAATACTGCTCCTATGTACAAGAATATAACTACTATAATACTACCCCCTATGTACAAGAATATAACTACTATAATACTACCTCCTATGTACAAGAATATAACTACTATAATACTGCCCCTATGTACAAGAATATAACTACTATAATACTGCTCCTATGTACAAGAATATAACTACTATAATACTGCTCCTATGTACAAGAATATAACTACTATAATACTGCCCCCTATGTACAAGAATATAACTACTATAATACTGCTCCTATGTACAAGAATATAACTACTATAATACTCCTCCTATGTACAAGAATATAACTACTATAATACTGCTCCTATGTACAAGAATATAACTACTATAATACTGCTCCTATGTACAAGAATATAACTACTATAATACTGCTCCTATGTACAAGAATATAACTACTATAATACTGCTCCTATGTACAAGAATATAACTACTATAATACTGCTCCTATGTACAAGAATATAACTACTATAATACTGCTCCTATGTACAAGAATATAACTACTATAATACTGCTCCTATGTACAAGAATATAACTACTATAATACTACCTCCTATGTACAAGAATATAACTACTATAATACTGCTCCTATGTACAAGAATATAACTACTATAATACTACCTCCTATGTACAAGAATATAACTACTATAATACTGCTCCTATGTACAAGAATATAACTACTATAATACTACTCCTATGTACAAGAATATAACTACTATAATACTGCTCCTATGTACAAGAATATAACTACTATAATACTGCTCCTATGTACAAGAATATAACTACTATAATACTGCTCCTATGTACAAGAATATAACTACTATAATACTGCTCCTATGTACAAGAATATAACTACTATAATACTGCTCCTATGTACAAGAATATAACTACTATAATACTGCTCCTATGTACAAGAATATAACTACTATAATACTGCTCCTATGTACAAGAATATAACTACTATAATACCCTAGTACAAGAATATAACTACTATAATACTGCTCCTATGGACAAGAATATAACTACTATAATACTGCCCCCTATGTACAAGAATATAACTACTATAATACTGCTCCTATGTACAAGAATATAACTACTATAATACTACCTCCTATGTACAAGAATATAACTACTATAATACTGCTCCTATGTACAAGAATATAACTACTATAATACTGCTCCTATGTACAAGAATATAACTACTATAATACTGCTCCTATGTACAAGAATATAACTACTATAATACTGCTCCTATGTACAAGAATATAACTACTATAATACTGCTCCTATGTACAAGAATATAACTACTATAATACTACCTCCTATGTACAAGAATATAACTACTATAATACTGCTCCTATGTACAAGAATATAACTACTATAATACTACCTCCTATGTACAAGAATATAACTACTATAATACTGCTCCTATGTACAAGAATATAACTACTATAATACTACCTCCTATGTACAAGAATATAACTACTATAATACTACCCCCTATGTACAAGAATATAACTACTATAATACTGCTCCTATGTACAAGAATATAACTACTATAATACTGCTCCTATGTACAAGAATATAACTACTATAATACTACCTCCTATGTACAAGAATATAACTACTATAATACTGCTCCTATGTACAAGAATATAACTACTATAATACTGCTCCTATGTACAAGAATATAACTACTATAATACTACCTCCTATGTACAAGAATATAACTACTATAATACTGCCCCCTATGTACAAGAATATAACTACTATAATACTGCTCCTATGTACAAGAATATAACTACTATAATACTGCTCCTATGTACAAGAATATAACTACTATAATACTGCCTCCTATGTACAAGAATATAACTACTATAATACTGCTCCTATGTACAAGAATATAACTACTATAATACTGCTCCTATGTACAAGAATATAACTACTATAATACTGCTCCTATGTACAAGAATATAACTACTATAATACTGCTCCTATGTACAAGAATATAACTACTATAATACTGCTCCTATGTACAAGAATATAACTACTATAATACTGCCCCTATGTACAAGAATATAACTACTATAATACTGCTCCTATGTACAAGAATATAACTACTATAATACTGCCTCCTATGTACAAGAATATAACTACTATAATACTGCTCCTATGTACAAGAATATAACTACTATAATACTACCTCCTATGTACAAGAATATAACTACTATAATACTGCTCCTATGTACAAGAATATAACTACTATAATACTGCTCCTATGTACAAGAATATAACTACTATAATACTGCCTCCTATGTACAAGAATATAACTACTATAATACTGCTCCTATGTACAAGAATATAACTACTATAATACTGCTCCTATGTACAAGAATATAACTACTATAATACTGCTCCTATGTACAAGAATATAACTACTATAATACTGCTCCTATGTACAAGAATATAACTACTATAATACTGCTCCTATGTACAAGAATATAACTACTATAATACTGCTCCTATGTACAAGAATATAACTACTATAATACTGCTCCTATGTACAAGAATATAACTACTATAATACTCCTCCTATGTACAAGAATATAACTACTATAATACTGCCCCCTATGGACAAGAATATAACTACTATAATACTGCCCCTATGTACAAGAATATAACTACTATAATACTCCCCCTATGTACAAGAATATAACTACTATAATACTGCTCCTATGTACAAGAATATAACTACTATAATACTGCTCCTATGTACAAGAATATAACTACTATAATACTCTCCTATGTACAAGAATATAACTACTATAATACTGCTCCTATGTACAAGAATATAACTACTATAATACTGCCTCCTATGTACAAGAATATAACTACTATAATACTACCTCCTATGTACAAGAATATAACTACTATAATACTACCTCCTATGTACAAGAATATAACTACTATAATACTACCTCCTATGTACAAGAATATAACTACTATAATACTGCCCCCTATGTACAAGAATATAACTACTATAATACTGCTCCTATGTACAAGAATATAACTACTATAATACTACTCCTATGTACAAGAATATAACTACTATAATATTACCTCCTATGTACAAGAATATAACTACTATAATACTGCCCCTATGTACAAGGATATAACTACTATAATACTGCTCCTATGTACAAGAATATAACTGCTATAATACTGCTCCTATGTACAAGAATATAACTACTATAATATTGCCCCCTATGTACAAGAATATAACTACTATAATACTGCTCCTATGTACAAGAATATAACTACTATAATACTGCCCCTATGGACAAGAATATAACTACTATAATACTGCTCCTGTGTACAAGAATATAACTACTATAATACTACCTCCTATGTACAAGAATATAACTACTATAATACTGCTCCTATGTATAAGAATATAACTACTATAATACTACTCCTATGTACAAGAATATAACTACTATAATACTGCTCCTATGTACAAGAATATAACTACTACAATACTGCTCCTATGTACAAGAATATAACTACTATAATACTGCTCCTATGTACAAGAATATAACTACTATAATACTACTCCTATGTATAAGAATATAACTACTATAATACTGCTCCTATGTACAAGAATATAACTACTATAATACTACCCCCTATGTACAAGAATATAACTACTATAATACTACTCCTATGTATAAGAATATAACTACTATAATACTGCTCCTATGTACAAGAATATAACTACTATAATACTGCCCCCTATGTACAAGAGTATAACTACTATAATACTACTCCTATGTACAAGAATATAACTACTATAATACTACTCCTATGTACAAGAATATAACTACTGTAATACTGCTCCTATGTACAAGAATATAACTACTATAATACTGCCCTATGTACAAGAATATAACTACTATAATACTGCTCCTATGTACAAGAATATAACTACTATAATACTGCTCCTATGTACAAGAATATAACTACTATAATACTGCTCCTATGTACGAGAATATAACTACTATAATACTGCCCCCTATGGACAAGAATATAACTACTATAATACTGCTCCTATGTACAAGAATATAACTACTATAATATTACCCCCCTATGTACAAGAATATAACTACTATAATGCTGCCCCCTATGGACAAGAATATAACTACTATAATACTGCTCCTATGTACAAGAATTTAACTACTATAATACTGCCCCCTATGTAC